>JBAMHW010000016.1:4410252-4433801 GCA_037177495.1 Rhadinocentrus ornatus | reverse complement strand
CCCCCCCCCCCCCCCCCCCCCCCCCCCCCCCCCCCCCCCCCCCCCCCCCCCCCCCCCCCCCCCCCCCCCCCCCTCTTCACAAATCAAGCTGGTGTCATGATGACAGCGCTGTTAAAGGTCCCATATTTTACAAAATTCACTTTCTAAAGGTTTTCTAACCACTAACCCCTGTAGTGGATACTGTCATTGACTCCCCACACACGCACGCACACACACACACACACACACACACACACACACACACACACACACACACACACACCCTCCTCCTCGACTATCTAAGCCTGCCTTCTAAAATCACAGAGTGGGCACCATTGAAAGCCAGATCCTCTCCTAGAGGGGGGCGTGGAGTGGGTGGGACAGGCACCACTCATAAACATTTAAAGGTTCAAACTCAGAAACAGCCCGTTCTCCATAGAGCTCACAAGAGCCATTTCTAGGATGACTGAAATTAAGGAACAAGGCTAAATCTGAAGTATTACACTTTTAAAAGAATGTTGTTGGACGTCTGACGCCCATATGAAATTGTAGAAAACATGTAGAATATGGGACCTTTATAGTGGCGAGTCCAGGTATCAACTTGATGTGTGAAAGTCCACAAGAGAAATTACTATGTCAATTGTCCGCCTCTGAGATGTCACAGAGACGGATCTTTGTTGTATAACAAAACCTTAGGCGGCGCTTCTTAAATGAAACAGCCCACTTTTTATAAAATTGTTATTAAAAATTTGAATCTGAGCATCAAAAGGCCTTTAAAGCTTAGCTCCTGAACCTAGAAGCAGACACAACAAAGGGGGTGGTTGAAGGAGAGATTTTTATTTATTGCAGTACATGTAGCGGGATGATTAGAGGATGTGTTAGGAGCTGATGTGAGTGAATCAGGAGGAACCCATGTGGAGCTGAATCCAGAGGGGTGGAAGCTCTGCTCAGCAGGAGAGTAGGTGTCATGCTGGTTCTAGTAGCTGAGGAGGAGAGGGGAACCCAGTTGAGAAGGGATAAGCTGGGTGAGAAAAGAGCAGGCAGGTCTGGAGGGTAAACAATGGTCAAAACAGGTCAGGGAAGCTGAAAGCAACATAGCAAAGTGTGGTTTAAAGTTTGTTTGTGCAACTGGAAGTGGCAGAGAGGAGGGAATTTGGACAGACCAGCACTGGGAGTGAAAAGTTTGTTTGATTTAATGGGGACCAATGATGTTTTTGAAATAAATTGGAGGTGCGTGCATCACAGCAAAGATTTTAATGATGCAGTAATTTTCCATATTTGTCCGGCTGGGTAGTTCAGTTGGTGGAACATCAGTCTCCCATGTGGTCACCAGGGTTTGAATCCCCCAGGGGACGAATAACACCTTCCAATTGAGTCCGTAGGTAAGACCCTTAACGGTACTGCCTAATGATTGTAAGTCCCTTTGGGAAAAGCATCTGCTAAATGAATGTATTTTTAATGCATAAAGTGAAAGAGACCAACTAGGTTTTGGAACATGCATAGAACAATTTTTAACATTACGTCTGATTTTGGTAATATTCTTCATTACAAAAAAGCCTTAGGAGCCTGTGTGATATGTGAAATTAAGGACAAATTCTGCTTAAAAATGACTCAATGGTCCATTGACTTGGTATTAGAAGCCAAAGTAATGGGTTAAATTTCTGTGGTTTTTAGGACCGATGTGAGGACCTCAGCTTTGAACTCAAAATTAGATTATTATAGTTGGTTCCATTTTTGTGTCTCAATCAAAAACACAATAAATGGCTCTGAGTCTCTCAAACCACAGGTTAAGGAGCCATTGGAAAAAGAAGGTATTAAAGGAAGTGGAGGAGTGAGCTGAAGTCCTCATTTGTTAAGTAGTGAGCCGTGGCGAAGAGGGGAGGATAAGAGGCCGACGTTAATGAGAAAAGTTAACAATGCAGCTGCTTGACTTCTCTGTGACTTTTTTTAGTTTTCAGATGTATTTACATTTCAGGATTCTCTGAAAAGAGCCATCTACTTATTTTGGGGTTCTGAAATTATTTAATTTATTGGCATAAAGTTCTGTTTTACTCCCTTTTCTGTTCTACTGCCGCTGCTTCGTACGTCAGCAGATTAATAAAACTACTGTATGTATGTAACTTCAGAAAGGCCTTATCTTCATATTCTCCTGCAGTGTTGTCCAGAATACTAGTTTTCTTTTTGGGAAGACAGAAGGTTTTCATTACAAAGTGGAGATGGTTGTTATTGAAGCACTTTGAGAAGGAATGTTTCCAGATATATTCATGTCTTCCTCTGTGATCTAATGTAGGAGCTGTGAATCAGCCTCCTTTTTCTTATTCATGACTTAGTTACTTTTCTTTGCGTTTTGTTTGTATTATTAGTATTGTTTGGTTCTACCTCTCACCTTTCATCATCTGTGGTTCTCCAGAGACCTCTATAATACTTTAGCAATTTTGTTTTTTTTAATCTAGTCAGTTATGACCAATTCTTTGACCTTGTAGGATATTAGGGTGCATAATTTCAGTGGTATGTGTGTATATATACACACACACAATATGTATGTAGGAACTATGGTTTTCCTTATTTGGTGCGCTTCCTCTCTGGGATGGAAACGAATAAGTCATTTCACCACTCCTGCTTGTTTGAGTGATTCGTTCCAGTGTTGGTTTGGAGCCCGTACCTGATTATAAACCAGCTCCGAAGCACAGGAGCTTTGTCAGGAATTCAGGGTAGCACCAGCTCTTTGCTGGTCTAAAACCAGTTTACCTCAGGGTGGTGGGATTGTGATGACCAAACAATACGTGGATATTTTAGATGTAAAAGAAAGAAATCTTGGTGCAGCATCTAGCTGTGTCACAGCTATTTTATGGTATGATTAAGAAAATTATGTTATTTTGTAATTATTATATCATCATTTGACTATGGAGGACTAGAAATGTCAAAGTTAAAAGGAAAACCAAAAATGCAGAATGTCTTAATAAATAGTTTAATTTGCCAAAATTTGCTGCTAAAGAATGAGATGAAAAAGTATTAAATGCAAATATTGTATCATAATGCCATTTATAATTTATTTTATTTAATTTATAATTTTGATTGTTTAAATTATATATTATTCGGTTGAAATCAACTTAGTTTGAAGCTGGATTTTGATCAAGAATATTGTATAGATTGAAAAAATGAACTAACCTAATGCAAAAACGTTCTTGAATCAGTTATAATCCCAAACCAGAGGTGACTCATGAGACTTTTGGAGTCCTTTTACCTCTAGTCCTTCTGTGAAGTAAGTGCTTTTGTTTGAGATATGTTTTTTATTTAAATTTGGTGCTCTTCTTTTTAACATTATTAGAAATTAACTGATTCACGCCAATGAATAAGGTCAGCATTAGCATATTGGGTATCATCCAGACTGACTAATCCAGTTAAATATGATTTATTCTTTGCTGTCATTATGAAAGTCATGCTGGACTACAGATGCTGGTTTTATTGCCACAACAGTCTCTGGCCTCACTGTGTCTTACTCAATAATGATTCCAGGTAATGAGGCATACAGGCATGAAATATTGCAGGGCAGAAAGACAAATACTGTAAGATCAAAGCAACTTCTTCTGCAGGTCCGTATCTTTAAGACAGCAGAATATCACATAAATAAGTTACCTGTGATAAATTGTTTGGGGGCTTGTGCTTATATGAGGAAAATTGAGTTTTATTCAGTTCATCTTCACTGAGTTCAGTTTATTGCAGGGCAGGAGGTATTGATTTAGTGACCTCAATGCACATAAATGACATCAGAAAGTGCCCATCTACTCAAACACAAACTGAGAGCTTACCATTTTAACAAATAATGCTTCAAAAAATGAAAATGATAATTCCTTGCTTGGACTTTAACAAGTGCGGCAGGAAATTGACCATCTGTTGGATGATTAAATCTGTTGTGGTACTTTTAGAATTGCCAAAGTCTGTGCTATAAAATCTTTTTTAGAAAGCTTTTCTTTATGTGGGTACGCGGGGTTTCAGCTGACACAACAGCTTCTTCTGATAATGAACCTGCACCTTTTCACCCTGCTACTTCGCCATTTTTAATCACATTATTGCATGATCGCTATGCTGTGTAATTGGGTTATCTCCTTGTCAGATGCATCCTGTTCTGGAGAGAATTTTAGGTTGGAGCTGTGGCACCGATCAGGCCATGTAACAAAATATGAAAAGTAAAGAGTAGGGTGTGTTTTTCCTGAAGCTCAGCTGCTTAGTGTCCTAATGTGATCATGTTATCTGGTAAAACCAAGAGATTTTCAGCTATGCAGCATGGAAATGTCTTGCTAACAAGCTGCTGTTTTTTTTTTTTCTTTTTTTTTTTTTTTTGTTTATTTGTTTTTTCCCAGGCAAAATGTGGGAAAAGCACAAGAAATACAAAAGGAGATTAGATGTGTCATGCAAAATGTGAAACAGCTCATTGTAAAGTAATGTCTGCACATAACTGTTTCTGTCCAATACTGTATAGGGCTGCAGGATACCAGGAAAACATGACATATCATTGTTGAATGTCATGATAATACAACATACAATATGAACAAATACTTCCATATTTTTTGGTAATCTTAGGGCTATGCTCCATTTTTGCACCTGTACAAGCAAAACTTTCCTCTACTTAGAATCCAGCCCCCATTAATATACCTGTGCTAGGCCTATTGTACTTGTAGATATTGAAACAAATAGTTTTGGCTATATTGTGCAGTTGCATTTTATCTTTGGTTTACATGACAAAGGAACAGACCAAACAACTTGCAAACCTAAAAACTGAAAACATCACACAATATGAGCATTTTCTAATCTTGACAGGCAAATTCTAAACATGATAGATTTTAGTAGAACTGATGGCATCAGTATAAACTTTATCAAAACAAGGTGTTTTTTCAAATCCTATTTGTTTTGCTACCGTATTTAGATTGTAACCAGTATCAAAACTAATTGGCATCAGTTGAATTTATTCTGATCAGTCACTAGAAATAAATAACTCCAGTTATGTGTTCCATCCATTAAACACTTTTATTTGCATTGTTTTGTTCATTTTTGCATCTGTCATTTGTTTTTCTTTCTCAAAATGCAGCATACATCATTATATCTCTGAGTCAAAAGGAAAGATCATTGAATGAATAAATTCAGAGATATCTTTGTCATTCTGAGGAAAGTGAAGGACACTTTAACATTTTCTTTGTTATTCTTGGTGAAAACAGCTCCTGGCACATTTGCGGTAACAACAGAGTGATAGATGAAGTGTCAAAGCTGTCAGACAAACCTGTTTTCTGCGGACCAGATGAGCCAAACTGAAAATTAAGTTGTCAGGAGAAATTTTCATGATATCTTTCTGACAGGGAGCAGATCAGAAGCAATAATATGCTCCATAAAAATCTGTCAGTAATTAGTATTTGAGTTATAAATTGGTTTTAAATGAGGGTCTGTATGACTAAATGCTGATTTGGAACAAAATTTTTGATACTCACCTGAAGAAAGGTACTGTATCTTGCAGTCAGTTCCTGTCGAAAATACAAGTAGTCTGAGTGATCACAGCGTTGAGCTTCTAACATAAGGATTCATCAGACACTATAGAGCTTTGTTAATTAAGTCAGTTCATCTAGTTTCCCAACCAATTTATTGTCTAAATAAAAAGCTAAGTTGTCAGTTTTATGTACTAAAACCAACTTTTTCCTACATTAAAACTTTCAAACTTTAATAAAGAATAGCACAAATTTGTTAGTGTTATACTCTATGATAACTGTGTCACACATCTCTTCAATAAAAATTCAGAGACTGCGCATCCTGACCCATCATGGCTGCATTGTGACATCAGCCTGATAAACAGGACATGCTGTAAATTCTGTTCAAAATCCTCACAAAAGTCATACCTGCCACAGCAAGTGAAGTCAAGTGGATTAAACCTCTAAAATGTCATAAATGTAATTTTTTGGTTTCTGATTTATTCATATTTTCCTCCCTGATCCACCACCTTATTGTGGTGAAGGAGTTTGTGCGTCCCGACGATCCTAGTGGCTATGTTGTCGGGGGCTTCATGCCCATGGTAGGGTCACCCATGGGATTCTTATCGGTGCAACAGCATCCATTACATTCATGACTTTCAGATTGAAATGATCCAGGAGTCCATCAACTGACTCTGCACTGGTTGTTGGTAACATAGCTGTTGTTTGGACATTCTGAGTGATCAGTAAATCAAACAAAATACAAAAATGGTCAGACAAAGCCAAGTGTTAAATGTTAATGTTAAAATCCCCAGTTAAGATAAAATGGTTAAAATCAGTAGAGATAACCGACAATAATTCAGAAAATTCATCAATAAAATTTGCATTGTGTCCTGGACTTCTGTAGACGATTAAATATAGGATTTTTGAAACGCCCCTTAAAATAAAACTAAGTTATTCAAAACAAGTAAAATCACCAAATAAAATCTCTTTACACTGGAATAAATCTTTAAATAAGTCTTCTTTGCAATGATTACCTCTTATGTCTCTTATATCTACTAAATATATTATTTTAAAACCAGTAGTGCTCCTGACCCACACTGTAGGTTTTACAGTGTGGGTCAGGTGCAGCGTTAGTTTTATGTTCCCAGGCTTCAGGGATCAGGACTTAACAAGAGTGGTTCTCTCCAGCCAAGGTTCATTAGCTGCTCTGTGTATGATCCAATACTTATCTTAAATTGCTAATAATTTAATGGTCCTTCTGATTGAAAAGCGTTAAAAAAGAATGTGCAATGCAGTTTTCAGACCATGTAGCCACTGCTAAACAGTTTGAAAATTCAGTAATGCACAGCAGTTCATAGCAATATGAGGTCATACCGAGCACTGGCATTTTTTCCACTATTTCCACTATATAGACATCCATTTGTATTTTAATGCCATTTCTTGGCTACTTTTATACATGGTCATTTTTATTTTCCTGCAGTGTTTTATCTATATGATGCTTCTATGGTGGCTTGTGTTATGTTCTTAAAAGTAATCTGAATCTGAATCACATACTGGCTTTAACAGGTGAGGGCAGCAGAAGAAAGACCTTGCCCATATTAACCAGTCAGTTATAACGTAGTGGCTGATTTATGTATGTCTCATGTTACTGAAGCTTTTTTAGGTTTCCAGGAATATGAAGCTAAATATAGAGTGATGGTATTTAATACTGATGTTTTGTACTTCCTGCACATCGTGCTGCAACAAGCAAAAAGACATGTGAAGCCCAAACTGGCACCGGCAAATTATGACATTGATCTCTACTAACTCTGCGATTTGCGATGATAAGTGTGTGTGAGCTGCGTCACGTCTTGGGTTTTGATTTATAGCAGCTGTGTTTCACAGGCTAGAATTGATCAAAGGAAAAATGAGCAAGGCTTTCTACAGCAAGCCCACTTCATTACTCTAACATCACATCACAGCACCCTGCACGATAGACTCTGTTAACAAGACGGGCTTATTAACAGGGTTAGCTGAGTGTGAGTGAGTGTGCGGTGATTGGGAATCAAGTTAATGCTGCATTACACTGCCTGTCAAAAGTTAATGAATACCAGGGTGAGTAACGGGGTTTAATCCTTATTTATTTCTGTGACACTTTACAGAAACGGGCTCCCTGTCCGGTTGTGAGAAATAAAGACTGTAACAGGTTAAATATATCCAGATCAGGGTGTTTGTCTCACTCCAAATGCACCACTCATGTTAAACTGCCAGTTTGACTCATTAGGTTTTTTCTTCCGCTGTTGGATTCTTATGGATCCATAAGTCATATAAGATTTCCATGTGAGTCTTTGCTGTCATCTTCTTTCTATTTAGTCAAAAATACCTTTTTGTCCATTTCACTTGCCTGCATTCTTAATCCTAATCCTCTCCTTTTTCTGCCCCACTGAACCCTGTAGTCTTTCTTTGCAAGGATTTCTTGTAAAATGTATTACATAATCACCTGGTTGCATTTGTATTAAACGATCACCATTATTATATATATATTCTTCAGATATGTCAGTATAAATCCATAGGCAAATGTCTAAAATAAATTTCCTGTTTCCATCACTACTCACACTCCATTGTGCTACGTTTGCAGGCTTTTTGCTGTTGCTTAATGGAACCAACTGTAAATGTGGAGATGCTGAACTTCTAATATCTGGCAGACTGCATTTTAATAAGCATCATGTTGAAAGATGCAGTGTAAGCATTAGGGGTGTTGTTGATGTGTAGCACATCAAACTTCAATACAACATGTTTGTTTTTGTTTGTCACAAATCATGGTGATCCTAGCACTTGGTATTAATTTGGCTTACACTTTAATCTTTTTGCCATGAAGTTGAGAAACTGTCATCCATGATGGCTCAAACTAGACTCGCTGCTCCTCCACATCGAGAGTAGCCATATGAGGTGGCTCAGGCTTCTGGTTAGGATGCCTTCTAGATGCCTTCCAGGTGAAGTGTTCTAGGCACATTCCATTGGGAGGAGAACCCAGGGAGGTCTCCAGGACACACTTGAGAGACTGTTGCTGAGCCTGGAAATGCCTTGTGATCCCCAGGTGAGCTGGAAGAAGTGGCCAGGAAAAGGAAAGTCTTAACCTGCAGTTCCTGCAACACAACCCCGAATAAGCTGTAGATGAAGGATCCATGGATTAATGGATAGATGGGCGTGAGATTTAACTGCTATACATGCAGTTACAGCCACCACGAGACGATGTAAATTACTATCAATACATTCTATCAGATACAATTACAGCAGGTTTAGAAGTAGTGTGAAGTGTCAGGTTCTGTCAAATAAAGATTTTCTTTTTTCCAAGGGGGCAATCAGAAAGAGATTTTTACTATCGCCTACTATGTACTATTTACTATGTGCCTATAAATACCCATCAGTTGTAAAATACCTCAAACTATAGAGTAATTTACTCTCTGGTTTATTAGAAGAGTTCCTGTTGGAACAGACTGGCTTGTGCATGTCCTCATCTTTCCTGTGTAACTGTTTAAAAGAGACCATTTTATTTTAAATTGCTGATGTAAAGGTCATTCACTGTTGATGTTTCCAAGAACTGAATGGTTCTTGGAAAACATTTCATTTAAAGATATGTTTTGTGTTCTGATTTGATCTGCATGATCTGAAATTAAAAATCGATTGCAGTCGATCAGTTTTGCTGCAGAGCTTGCAGAGATTTTAATTTGGCAGAAAAGTTCCCCCTATGTTGCCCCCAACATGTTGAATCATCCATCTTTCCTCTCAGCTTTGCTGTTTATCTGCTATGTTTGCTGACTGCAGGCAAACCGTTCCTTTAAGTACAGACAAAAGTCTTCCTTTACAATGTCGGCCAGTTTTTAGAAGTCTTAAAGTGAACTTCCAAACATTTTTGATGAAATTGTTCCAATTAACTGCATAATTGCTATCTGGCTTGCTGCTGTTGCTATAGTTGGTGAAAAAGGATAGAAGGTAATATACCATCATGTGGAAATGTTGAGGATTTTATGTTAAAATACAAATAAAAATCCATTGACAAGATGATGAAGTAGACTGCTGGCAATGTTTGCAGTCCGATTTATTTTTCTGTTAACCAGCATTCATGTCAGGCCTGCTTCTCTTATCCCAAGATCTCATCTATCCCAAGCATCCCCACCTGGATGCTTGGCAGCTGTTGAAAGACAGCAGATAGAGACGTATCTGAGCCGTCATCTTAGCAGCGCCTGGGGATTTGTCAGCTAAGCCAGTCAGCTAAGCTCACTTTCACTCGCTCGAAGTAGAGCTTTACTAGTCGGCAGTGCTGTTTTCTGTCTTTACCTGAAATTTGTCTCCTAGAAAAACAAACAAACAAAAAAAAATGAAACACACAATCACGTTCCCTGCTTCAGATGTCAGGGCATTTATTTTTAACAGTGACTGGGAGTCGAGGGTTAAAGAGAGGCGCTTAAGGAATAAAAAGGGGAGATAAGTTAAAGGTTCAGCTGAAGTGGAGCGGTCAGTTTGCCTTAATCAGATGACACAGTTTGATAAATGTAACTCTGTTTGCTCCTAAATGTACGCAAGAGCATTTTTCTTCAATTTGCTGATAGCATCAAGTTTCCTACTGCTTTCTACTCCAGTAGGAGTAGTTTTTTAATTGTGAGTTTATCTTTTGGGCATGTGTCTATACATGCTCCAGACTGTGACCATTGATGTGTAGTTTTTGTAAATTCTGGACATAATTCTGACAAAAATTGCAAACACTCCACCCTCTCTTTTCATCTCGATATCATGATAATGAAGGGTGGGAGCTGTTCTATGTGGGCCATCATCTGCCTTTGTCATGTCAGTAACCTTGTTTTGCTCTTTGAACTATTGCCTCATTTTTAGTAGAAATCATCATTTAAATCCTCCTGTGATGATAAAGTCTCGATTTTCTGATTAAGACAAAAGAGATTGGGCAATCTCAGTTTGAAAATGGCAAAAAAAAAAAAATTCTTTGGGTTTGGGGGCACAGTTTATGTGGCTAGAGGGGCAGGGACGCCATATTTCTCTCGAATTCTATAATCTGTAATATTACAGATTTCTTTACTGCATTATATAATTTTTTTCTGCAGTATTTCACAGTTTTGTCCTGTATTTTTTTAAATTTGGGAAAATAAAAATAAGATTACAGAAAAAAAAAAAAGAAGAAAATGAACCTGTCTAACACGCCTTGTAGTTCTGGTTTTATGTTGGCACCGTGACTCAAGGAGATTGTACTGAGATAGACTCCTCCCTCTGCTATTCTGTGTTCGAAAATAAATGACTGTCAAGCTTTAAATGCTCTCTGAGCTAGCTGATCATTAATATACAAAATCTGTCAAAATAAATAATTTTATTTCACATAAATATTTTCAAAGTTATATTTTATACGTTGCAATGAAAGCTCATTATTTTGGGCCCTTTAAATGTTATTATGAGTGCTGGAGACCACATTACCGCCGCCAACTGGTGTCTGAAAGTAACGTCTGATTACTAGAGTGAACTGGACGTCGCTATTTACATACGTAAGGAAGCATAAATAGGCCTTTACATTGAATACGGTTTCAGTTGTGCTTCTAGTTTTGTGCTGGTCATCGTCAAAGCGTTAGTTCAGAGTGCTGACAATGGGGGAAAAACTGTTTTGGACTCCTGCCCACCTTGGCAATAATAGTAACCCATTTTTTTGTTGTCTGTAACTGTGCATTGTGGCAGAGTGATGGCCTAAAAAAACACATTTAACCCATACATTTAAAAAAAGGCAAAGTAGAAAAGAGGAACTTCTAGAAAATTTGAGTTTAAAATCAGGTGTGTTGCTGTACAATGATTGATGTCTCCCTTCCACCTCCTCACAAGTATTGCTGTGGAAATTTAAGAAAAATGACCAAACATGAATTTATGACCTTTTAAGGCTTTGAAAAACGTACATGCCAGTAGGTTTCTTTTTACAAGCAAGCGGGAATAAACTTATCATAAAATGTAGAAATATTAGTTGTTTTACAGTTTGTGGGGCCTTGACTGTAAAAAATGCATTATTCTGTGATTTAGAGTAATACATGTTCTGGCTGTTAAGCTAAATTTATCACTGAAACGTGGCATAAAGATCCAATCATTCACCTTGTAGGCTCGCCTCCTGGTTTGATTTTAGCCCCCACTGTCCTCAGTTTGTTGGTAGTGTTGTCAAGATGAAATGGGTTAATAAAGAATGGATAAGAAAACACAAAGGCCAACTTACATCTTGTTGTTGTGGGTTTTCCAACCCTGTTGGCAGCTCTTATTTGATAATTTAGATAATTACAAATCAACAAATAAGAAGCCAAATAAATAAAAGATAACACGTTGTATTTGAATATATATCTTGACTTCTTGAAACCTTTTTCCCCAGGACCATGATCAGAGATCAGGCAGAAACACTCTAACTGTGTGTGGTGTCAGCTGTGTGATTATTTAAGTCACTGCTGATATCTTTGTCTGGTATTTTGTGAGTCTGTTGAGGATAGTTTACAATGAACACCGTCCATACCGCAGCACTTCAGCGAGTCTGGTTTCAGGAGAATAGGCCAAAACAAATGCCACTGAAATATCACAGAGTGTATTGATGAGACCCCACTGATTACAATGACACATACACCTCTACACACAAAAACCTCCATGCACTGTAACCCATTCAGTCTCACTTTTTGGCAGAGACAGCATTATAATTTGAATAATCTCCCCCCAATTTCTTTCTCTTGCCTGGTTGTTCATTGTCTCAGTGTGATGAATTACTGCAAGCATCATATAGCAGACCCCTTATTATGGCACTAATTGCCTAATTACAAAGCTGTTCTGCCTAAGGTATTCTGCTGTAACTTGATATTTTAAGTTCATTGTATTAAGCGACACAGTTAGAGGCTTCACCGTGGTATTACATCAGAATCCAATCACACACTGTGCTGTTTATTCTGGAAAAGATTTGTACTCTAATTAGAGTTTTTACAGCCCAGCTAAAATGCGAGCAAGGATGGGGCGAATTTCAGTGCTTCACTGCAATGATTAAAGAGGTCATATGTTTTTATGTCCCCTGCTTCCATTTGATGAGAATTAAAGCTTTTTGCAGAGTTACAAAGATGAACATCAATGTTAAAAGGAGTTTGAAGCACATTTGCAAAATCCCTGCACAGGGGCCTGTCAATAAAGACAGATCAAGTACGTTGTCCACCATAATAGGCTTAACGTGATAATAAGAACAGCCTGTTTGCTGCTAGGAGCAGAAATTTTCTTTATTAATTATTTAAGATTATTGTTAACTATATGAGACCAACTGTTCTGCTGCAGACATGCCATATCTGCCATGTATAGTACATGACATGAAGCCTAAAACACATAAAAACATATCTTTTTCCTGGCCAAAATTTTAGCTGGGGCCTTTTTTTTTTTTTTTTTCTATTTGTGGTAGTTTTCTTCTTTCACCTGTGCATGCAACAGTTCCCTCTGTGTGCTCCAGCTTCCCCATGCAAGTAAAGTTGATTAGTGATTCTAAATGGGTCCTGGGGGTTAGTGTGCATGATTTATGGAAAATTAAATGTAATGAATTGATGTTGAAGTCTTATTAGTGACATATATTGATCATTAAGGGCTAATTATTTATTGTAATGTTTTGCTTGAAGGTTAGCCATTGTAGAAGTTTGTATTTTTTGTGGTCTCAACAACAATGTAAGCATGGGTTTGCAATTAGACTTTAACATTTCCAAGAGATGGGTGGATGAAGTAAAGATTCTGCCTGAGTTTTGCATTTTCATCCATCCTCTTTTTTTAAGTAAAGTCTGACCTTCATCCATTAAATGTGAATGTGAATCTCAGTCATTTGTGGGATGTGATCTCTGAATGTGAGAAATTCCTTCACAACAGTGCTGGAAGTCATTATGATCTCGTAATGTTGAGGCACCTTTAAAGTAAGAACATACAGTGACTACTTCTGGTTGCTATGTGGATACAGAAACCAGAATAAGCTGAGTATGTTCAATCCAGTGATTTTTGTTTTGGTGTTGACCAAGTTTCTTAAAGAGGAGGTTGGATTGTCAACAAAACTCTGCAGGGTTTATGAAGCCTTAAGGCACATAAAGCATTACAAGTTTGTAGTGAAGAGTTTCTTTGTCTTTGAAAAATGAAATCAAAACACCTTTGAGGGTCAGTCTTTTGTCTAAAAATGACAATTTGCAGAGATTTTTAGTCCTGTTATTATCCCCACTTATTCCCATCTGGAATGCTTTATCTCTCCAGTGTTTCTTTGTCTTCATGAATGCAGCGTCGAGCTTAATGCATGCATTTCCCCCCCAGCAGGGTTCTGTTTATTATCTCCTCCACTCTCCCTTTTGCTCTACTTCTTTCTTCTTCTATTTACCTGCTCTGCAGGATATTATTTATCTATTCCCTTTTATTTTTTAGTTCCCCAGCATCTTGGTTCACGTGATATTTTTATTTTTGTTGTATTAGCTGCTTTTTTCTCCTCTGCACAGTGAAACGGGCAACGGTTGATATTTGGGCATGGTTTATTTATGTTTTGTGAAAGTAAAGTTGACCTTTATTCTACTGCGTGTCACTAAACCAACTTTTACAAACTGCCTTAGAAACAAGATATAAAATTTATATAAAAATCCTGTTCTTGCTGTTTTATTTAAAAATCAATTTATACATCATTTAATAAAATCTTTTTTTCAGACTTTGGTCTTCATACTTTGGGTTAATTTTGTCATAAAGAGATATGATCCAAGTAACTTTTTAATGCTTCAAGATACATTTAGGCACACCGCCAACCTCGGCTGCTGTTTTCAACCATGCTGTGTAATTTTTTTCCAAACATTTCTGACCTAATTTATGTTCTTTCAGGATATTTTATGTGTCACACGACTCCCAGGATCTGAAGATCTTCAGCTACATCGCCAGAGATGGACAAAGCAACGTCTTCCGTTGCAACGTCTTTAAGTCCAAGAAGAAGGTGAGACAGAGAGACCACTTTATGTGTCACGCAAGTACATTTACCTTGTTGTGTCTCTTCAAAAATCAAATAGAAATTTGACCTGTGAGATATAAAATGTCTAATTAATTAACAATGAAGCAATTAGGTATTTGATTAGTAAGTGGAGCTAGTAATACACATGTCTGTATCATCAGGTTTGGTCTGAGCTAACATAATAATAATAATATTTAATAATTTTAGTCTTTGCAGACATTTACAATAGGCTTGATTAGCCATGATCACCAAGTCTTTTATTTTCCAGAAAAACCATCATTAAGTAAGGTACTAAAACGGAGGTATGTTTTCTATCACAGAAACCCCATTGTTTGAAATCTTGGATACATATTTTAAATTTTACCTAAAACTCAACTTTAGAAAGGAACTCAATAAGCCACGAGCAGAATCAGCCATAAATCTTTGATTTAGAGCAGCGGTATTAAACATGCGGTCCCAGGGTTGAAAATCAGCCACTCAGAGGGTCCAGTCTGGCCCCCAGGATGAATTTGGTTAACGTGAAAATAACATAAAAGACGTTAACTATAATTTTTTTAATTAAAGTAACTGCAGTTTATTTTCCATGCAAGTTTTTCATGTTTATTATAAAACATTTTAAATGTTTGTAAAACAAATGGAATGTGTCAAATAATGAAAATAGAATAAAGAAAATAACAAAATACAATATTAAAAAATTGTAAAAATATAAATGTAGTATATAATAAATATACAATATTATTCATTTGCAGTGTAAAGATGAATGCAATTTATTTTAAATGTACAAATCAATACAAATGACCATAATAAAATGATTTATTTATAATTTAATTATTTCATATTAAAAATGGAATAAAATATGTAAATCTGTTTAATAAATACAATAAAATAACTGTAACTGTTTAACTGAGGCAACATGTTGTTAAAGATGCACTAGTTTTTCTCTAGGTTTATAATGTTTTCCAAAATTATACTAATTAAATGAATTCTAAGTACTTGTACCTATTTGCATTCGAATAAATGGAAAAATATGTAAGTTTTAATATGTGCAGACTTTTATGCTATAATTTTACTTTCTCTCCATATGAACACACATATGAGGGCTGATGGTTGTTGTTTGATGGACCACAGCTGGTTCCATCAGCGGTTACAGCTAAGGAAACCAACACTAAGGAAAAAGACGGGATTACTCTAATGTGAATGAAACACTTAATGCAGTGTTTTATCCCTCATCTACATCACCATGTGAAACATTTCTTTCTTTCTTACTAACTATTCAGAGCAGCGCTGGCCTTCTGTGGCAGAAGGGTTGCGTTTCTTTCCCTAACATTCACACCAGACCACGTGGAGTGGAGCAGTTAAAACAGTTGACCCTCTTCTTTTGGTGCACAGTAGCTGTCCCACAGGATGCTGAAACAAGTGAGCAATGTCCAATTAAAATATCCCCTGTTGTGGTGTACAAGTTGACAACAATTCAGCACAACTTGGCAGTACTGTTACTATACTGTTACCCATAGCCACCCATGGCTAATCATCAGCTCTCCTGTGGCACACCCTCAACTCATTGAAGACTACGTTTTCCATTGTTTTGTCTCACTATGCCGGATGAGGCTGCTGTTCTGTGGAGTGGACTAATTCAGATGCACTGATCCAGGCAAGCTTCCCTGTAGTCTGCTCAAATACAGACACATTCAAGTTGTGCAGTCTCATGTTAGATTTTATTGTTTGCAGATGCTTTCAACTGACTCCAGTAGCAGTGATCATCAATTCCTGCATAAAACAGAAAATCCTTTCAGCCTAGAAATGCCTGAGAGTATCTTCAAAAATGTCAATGTTTGGTGATGCTCTCATCTGAATTAGATGATAAAGAAATATGCTAGACATTCGTTATTAACAAAGACAAACTAGCCTTAAACAGGACACTAAAAAGAGTTGGCTACTGTAGCTGGAGCCTATGATCTAATTCATAAGCGCTCCTTTAGTAAATTACACCATTTTGCACCAAAAGCAATGAGTTGAAGCAGTGGCGTGCACAGAGATTTTGAGGGGCAGGGGCTCAGTTTTTTTAAAAAAAGGGCACTTTGCAGACCGTGTGGAACCACCACCTATGATTAATTATAGTGTGGGGGAAAAAATATAAATAAAATAAACATTACAGGCTTTTATGTACTTGCAGATGTATTGAATTATTGAATTATTATTTATTATTAAAAGGCCTTAAACAGTTAACATGGCTCTGACCTTTCTCCTTCATCATCTTCCTCCTCATCCTCCTTGCTGCTTGATGGCTTCATCCTGGCCAGCAGAGAGCTGCTTCCCTGAGCTGCCTGCTGTAGCTCCTTTC
Source organism: Rhadinocentrus ornatus (assembly GCA_037177495.1). NCBI lineage: Eukaryota > Metazoa > Chordata > Actinopteri > Atheriniformes > Melanotaeniidae > Rhadinocentrus > Rhadinocentrus ornatus. The sequence continues at coordinate 4,417,033 of JBAMHW010000016.1, read as the reverse complement.
ATTTCTGTTGTCTTAATCTCCCTTTTCTAGCCATGCTGCAACTGATAAAAGCCGAGACCAACACTGTTATAGACTGCTTGGAATAAACATTACAATCTGCGACAAAAAGATGTTTAGTTCAGCATTCTGCGTTTCCTGAGTAGTGGCAGGTGGAGCGGTGGGAGGTAACTTCGCGGACGGTCCAGCTGCTGCGGGATGAAACGGGCGTACGCGTGTGTGCACATTTGTGTAAGTGGTGTGTGATCGCATCAACATTGTGGGGCACGTACAACACACGGTATATAAAAAATAATTCTGATAAAAAAGCCACTTTTTCAGCCCTGACGGCAAGGAGTGCTTCAGCACCACCAAGGCTCTCTCTGTGCACGCCAGTGAGTTTAAGGATTTTTCAGACATACACCTACACGATAAACAAAACCATTTGTTACTCTTTTTGTTTGTTTTCTTTCTGTTTGTTGCAGCCATCTTGCTCTTGTCAAACGTTGCTGTATGATGGGAAAAGTCGCATTAGCCCCTGCTTACACTGTGAGTTTGTCATTGCTTTGGTCTGACAAACATGTTTGAAGCTTGTCGGGGTGTTTTGGATTAGTTTCTGCAGAAATGAGCAGAAACAAACCTAAAACAAAAAAAGTGGCACAGCAAAAGTCTCCTGGGTAACCAAGGTCCCGAGGCTGGAATGGTAAATGGTCCGTATTTATATAGCGCTTTCATCCAAAGCGCTGTACATCATACATCACATTCACCCATTTTCACGCACTGATGGCGGAAGCTGCCATGCAAGACGCTCACCACGACCCATCAGGAGCAATTAGGGTTTCGGTGCCTTGACCAAGGACACCTTGACATGAACTCGACTTGGCCGAGGATCGAACTGGCAACCCTAGGGTTACAAGACGAACGCTCTACCTTGCCGGGCCACGCCGCCCCAGGAAACCTGTGTGTGATGTAAACACATCTTTTTTAATGGTAACATGATCGTATTTTACATTTCTAACTTTTTCATTCTGTTCTGTCTGGCTAATATTGATGAGAAAGGTTAAAAATTTTACCAAGTTTCTGTTTTTATATGACAAACGGAAAGCATTCTGCATGAAACAATAATATTGTAGCAGCAAGAAATCAATCATAACAAGAATAAAGTTAATTTGGATTATCTTTGATGGAGCCTTTTTATGCTGGAGTTTGGATTTCTAGTGGCATTAACTCAACACTGGAAGAGAGGACAATGTCAACAGTCCAGTCACCAGACAAAAAGGCATTTACATTTTACAATTTTAGAAACTTAATATGAGTAATGTAGGTCAATGCATGTGAAGGAGTTTGCGTCTGACTTCTTTCTTTGTCCTCAGACTGCTAATTAATGCCAAACCGATTCTTTTTCCAAACTGTGAATAGTAGTAGTCAGAGTTTGACATCTAGGATAATACATAGGTTTCATATTTAAGGAAAAACAATGGGAGAAGAGCATTTTTGCAATACTTTTTAAAATACTTGTATATTTTGATAAAACGGTTTGTTTTTTAGGAACACAAGAAACTACACACCCAACATTAACATATTCATTTAGCATAACTTAAATCACTCAGTAAAACAGTGGAATATTCTAACAGCAAACAAATAGTTTACCAAACCCAAATTTCTTTACTTTTTGGGCTAAGTTTGAAATTTACGCAATAATGAATGAAAATGAATGGATATCTCTTTTAATGTGCCTACAACGTAGGATCGAGTGGATCAAATGGGCATTAAACAAAAGCTTTAAGTATTTAAAACTAGTTTAATATTTAAAGACTCGTAACTAGAGAACACAGTAAACGAGGGAAATCTATGGAAGCTATACACAGAATGTGACATGTGGAAAGTTGCGAGTGTGACACAAGTAGGAGATTGAGTTGAGTCAATTTCCCTCCTCACCCCCCAACTGTGAACAAAATCTTGATCTGCATGAAATCAGAAGGACATAAAAGGTTTCAGTGAGCTGATATTTCACTCAGGCTGAGTGTGTGTGTGTGTCTCTCTCTCTCTCACTGCAGTCATTCCTTACGCACTCTCATTCATCCCTTTCTTCTCCCATCAACAGTTTAATGGAAGCTAATTAATGACCTGGCCTCTATTATGCAGAAGTGAAGCGAGCCTGATGGAGCAGGACGCGTTCATCAGAATCCTGAATGCTGCGCTGTCTAAGAGGTCACTGCATTTGTGAGATTGTGTGCGACCATATTTACCGTATTTTCCTCCTGATTATAAAAGGCTGTTTGAGCTCGGAGCAAAGTCAAAGGGTCAGTGCGGTGAGAACAAGGGGTCAGGACAGAGTTTCTTAGTATGGAGGGAAGGAATTATTTTCAGGTGGATGTTTAAGAACTTAGGAGCGTAAGGTTTTACAGCTCGCATACTGTGTGATTTTATAGAAAGCAATGTCAGCCGGTTTGTGTTGCCAGCATTTTGGGACTTTTTGGATGGTTATGAATTCCACAGGTGAAAAGATGAGGACATTTGTTGGCTGAAATGTATCAAGCGTATTTCCCTACCTTCCCAATGAGTGAAACTCCATGTACATTTTGTACATTTTGGATTTTGTAGGTTTGTTTTCTGTTGTAAAGTGATGACACATAATGATAATTACATCGAGGGTAGTAGGGAGGAAATTATTTACAGGGACTGAAGAAAAATAAGAAAATACGAATCAAAGAGCCCATGGTGTTGCCATAACACCCAAACTCCCCACATCCCAATCCAATTGAGCATCCAGGAAATGTGCTGGCATGGCTGTTTTCACCCACACGACCCAAAAGGATCAGCCTCCAATTCCTGATCCGGATACATGGGGACACTGCAAGAGTCCATGTCCTTACAGCTCAGGGTTGTCTTGGCAGTGTAAGAGGAAACTACACGTTTGGCAGATGGTTTCAATCTTGTGTTTGACTGTGGCATAAACAGAAGGCAGAGTAATTGTTTACCACTGCTTTTATTTTTTTAAGCTTTGTCTCATTTCTTTCAGCTTTCCCTCTCAAATAACAATTCTCAAGTACCACTGACAAGATTTATTAAACAGCTCACCCCCATGAGATCTATGGTATTGATTTTAATCAGAGATGTAATTCTTACTTATCAGATGAATGTTTTAATTTGCCAAAAAAGATGCTGTCATTTTTTTTTTAAGTCCTGAAAAATCTATACTTCACACAATCTTTTATTCAAATTAGAGCTAAACAAAGTAAATATGGAGCAATTCTGTACCTGTCTTATGTTTGTGTTACTGGTCCTGCTGTTTAGTCTTCAGACCAGTCCGGCAGTAACACAAGACAAGCATTAAACTAAGACTGTGAGGAAGATGATGTGTAAAAGTCAGTTATGGCCTTTTAAACCTCAAACAGGATGTTTCTGCTAATGCTGCTAAATTAATATCTTACAGCTGGCAGCTGTGCTTTATTACATTATTGTAATTATTATATTGTTATTGTAATTAGTTTATTGAAAGGCACATTCTCTATTTGATCAAGGAAGTTGTGCAAATCCCTTGAATTCCTGTCATTTGTCTAATAAAAACTCCAAAATATTGGTTAGTGGAGCCAAGAAAACTATTTCGGACTTAAATTTGCTCCCTTGTTTGATTCTCTACTAGTTACAAAGGAAGACAACTCACGTGTCTCAGGTCACGATATTAAGGAAGAGCTGTATTTATTGTTTTGTGATTTGCTAGCGTTTTCCCTCAAAGCCCAGTTTTATTTTATTTTATTTTTTTTTATTTTAATCTAATTTATTTTATTTTATATCAACCTGGGTGGTCCTGGTTATCGGAATAATTCAATTAACTTCAGTAAGACAAAGTAACTCAAATATAACATTAGTAATGTAAAGGTATATTAGATAAAATATAGAAGTATATTCTGCAGATAGTACTATCCATTAAATGGAAAGCTTTGGGACAACAGAGCTGTTCTGACATTAAGTGACTCATTTAGTCATTAGTGTCTCGCTAACCGTAACACCGTGTAGAGGCAGGAAGACCTTTTCAGTTATGGAGAGTTTTGACAAAACCCTCCTACCTATTGCTGTCCAGATCCATCCATTTTCATATGCCAGTCCTCTGAATAACGTCCACATGAGGCTTTTGCACCAGCAGGCTACAGCACAGGAGATAACACTGACCAATTACTCATAAAACTTCTGCTGCATGTTGCCAAGTGTACTGAAGAACCAAAGCCTTTGCAGGAAAAAGAGATGACTCTAGCCCTTCCTGTCGAGTGCCTCATGTTTTTACTTTGTCCTCTGCTGCTCACTTTTCGCTGACTTTTAGCTTCAAGCTGCTTGGTGCTGGCCTGCAGGGTGGGTCGGCAGCATGTCGTCCACAACACAGGGACCCTCTTATGGAGTGGGTGCTGGAGTGTTACACATAGCTGGATCTATCTAGATCTATTGATCTATCAGAGAACCGTTTCGGCTCATTGGTTCTGTCGATGTCCAAATCTGCTGCAACTTTGTTCTGCTTTTCGTAAATCAGTTATCATCAGTATATTTTGCGAGAGACCCACGCTGACAAGAAAAAGACAACGGGAGAGACAACTAAACTCACCATCTGTCTACTAGTTCCTTCTCTGGTGTCTTCACATCTGTTTTTTGAGCATATCATAAAAAGCCAAGCTAGCATGGGATTCTTTATTAAGCAGGATTGTCAAGTTGGTATAAGCCTAAACTGTATAAGTCCAAATATAGTGTGCTGCATTAAATGTCTTGATTACACATATTTTATTACAACCCCATTATTTTAGCAACACAGAAGAAGATGCACTTTCACCCCTGCAGCAGAAGCAGGTTTGAATTACACATACACAGTTCAGTAAATATGTTGTTTGTTCGCTTCACGTTGCCTCTCTCCTCCTGATGCGTATCAGCCCCATGCTGTGATGTATTGCTGATTAGATGTGCTGGGATGTAAACACTCTCACAAGTCGATACGCTGCCTTGTTTATTAGGTTGTGTTCTCTTTTTTTGCGCTTTCTATATTAACTTAAAGTAGTTTTTACCGTGATGTTTCAGCGTTTATAGCCACACTTTGCACTCGAAATCACCATTGTTGTCTGTACCACAGCAGCTTATTCCCCATCTCATTTGCCTGTAGAACTCCACCTGAAAGCAGAACAGACGATAGCAATAATAGTTTTTAGGCCAGGATGAAGTCTGCACAACTTAAGCCTTCTTGTAGCTTTGAGTTCCCAGGTTGCCTAACCAGCATGTCTAACCAATGTGGGAGTGAATAAAGGCATCCAGAGGGGCCCCTTTATCACGTACTCCTCCTAAACGGAGGGAAGCTTCACATGCTGTCTACTTTGTCTTCTAGGGAGTAATTTAATTTAGTGATGCTGACTTTATTTAAAACCCATAAGGAAATATAGAGAGAAGAATGAAAGAGAGGATATCAGAGACGTGGAGTTGAAATGTGCATGTTTTTCCTTTGCATTTATTTGAGCTCATTCTGGCAAGCAAGTAGTCAATGAGGAAATTAATTTGGTCTCACTACGCAATTAGCGTTTTTATTAGTACTTAACCCTTAAATCTCTGCCAGATCACTGGTGCCCCTGAGTGCTATATTGGCAACAACTTCTTTAAAAACAGTAGTGTGTAACTTGTGTGGGGTAAATTGTGATGGATAGCTTACCTTTTAGGTGATTTGCAGTAGTTTTCCAGGCATTTTATCCCATGCAGGAGGTTTACAATCCACCCATAAAATATAGTGTTCAATTAGAGTCTCTATATGGCAAATCCAAAATGTGTGATCATTATAACACCATTATTTATCACATTTTCTTAAATAAAAAAATATACATATATTGTTATAACTATTATGTTGTGAGGAAACTTTGACAATTTTGACCTGGAAATTATGATAAAGCCACTTCCTGTCAAACTTTCTACCAATCAGGAGCAACCAAAGATCTACAAATGAGCAAGTTCTGTCCGGCCGAAAAGAAGAAAAATAAAGCTCCTCTATGGCTGGAATGAAGCAAAATGGATGTTTTTGATGCACAGTGGCACCAAAAAGCAGCTGAGTTGGAGTTGCTTTTGTGTCATCACATAAAAACTGTAAACAGCAAAGAAACACCTGAGGGGAAAATGTAAATATAGAAATAGTTTTTGTTGTGTGTTTGTTTCAATGCCAATGTTTTTTTCACTTGAAAGGCAAAAAATTGAGAGAATGATATGCAGATAAGAGAAGGCTTCGTCACTGTTGATCTGTGTGTTATTTCTCCAAAGTTCTGTTGGTAATAAATTTTGTTTTCTTTTTTTTTTATTGGCCTTTATACTGCTATATCTATTATTGCAATAATTTTCCATAATTTTAGACTCATAATCTGACAACTGAGGCTGTCCTGAAAAATAATGTCTGGATGTTGACTGGGATTTAGTTGGTTAAGCTTCTGCGTGCTTTTTTGCATAAGGCAAGGTATTTCATTTGTATATCACATTTCATGTAGAGGACAATTCAAAGTGCTTTATATAAAACAAAAGCATTACAGATATTAAGAAATGGTAAAAGGCAGCAACAAACCGTAATAATCCAAATTAAATCATAAAATACATCAAAATTATTAAAAAGAGAAGTTAAAAAGTTACTGTGCAGAATTCATTCATAGGCACATGAGAAAAGAAATGTTTTTAACCTGGATATTAAAATGTCTACATTTGGTGAAAGTTTAATCTCCACGGGCAGTTTGCTCCACTTGTTTGCAGCATAACAGCTAAATGCTGCTTCTCCATGTTTAGTCTGGACTCTGGTCTGGAC
>JBAMHW010000016.1:4391183-4410152 GCA_037177495.1 Rhadinocentrus ornatus | reverse complement strand
TGGCTGCTGAAAGTCAGATCTGAGTCTATAAACACTCCAAGGTTACAAACTTGGTCGGTGATTTTAAGAGCCCGAGTTTCCAGGTGTTTACCAATGCTGACCCTCTTCTCTTTGCTAACAAACAGAAAAAACTCAGTTTTGTCTTCATTTAATTGTAGAAAATTCTCCCTCATCCAGGTTTTTATTTGCTTCAGACACTGACATCATAAGTCAATTGGGCTGCAGTCATCTGGTGACAAAGACACATAAAGTTGTGTATCATCTGCATAACTTTGATCATTAATGCTAAAGTTCAGTAATATTTGACAGAGCAAATAAAGGGAACATATACAAGTTGAACAGAAGAGGTCCAAGGACTGACCCCTGGGGGACTTCAAAATTCAAGATTTCCACTTTCATTTAAAAAGGCATTAAGCTGGTGAAATACAACTTTCTCAATTATTTTGGATATGAAAGAAAGGTTAGAGACAGGTCAATATTTGTTCATTAAAGAGTCCTTTCTTTAGGAGTGGCCTAATGGCAGCTATCTTTAGTGATTTGGGAAAAATGCCTGATGCCAGTGAGCTGTTAACTATAAGTAGGAGATCACTTTCTACTGAGGTAAAAACTGTTTTTAAAAAGTCGGATGGTATAATGTCCAGAGTGCATGTCGTTGGTTTCAAATGCCAAACTATTTCTTGTAGGATTTTTAAATTGACCATATTAAATTGTGACATAACATCAGAATTATTTCCAGGAGTAGTTCTCTTCTTTGACTGTGTGGAATTAATATTTTGCCTAATTGTTTTCAATTTTTGGCTAAAAAGGTTGGCAAATTTGTTACAATTCTCAGTGAAAAGGATTTGTAAGTTTTTCAATCATAGCAAATAGAGTCTGAGAATTGTTGACGTTCTTGTTAATCATTTCAGATAAATGTAGCTGTCTGGCCTTGCACAGCTCATTGTTATTGTTCCGCAGGCTTTGTTTGTACAACTCATAGTGAATTTGAAGTTTATTTTTCTGCCATTTCCGCTCAGTTTTCCTGCATTCTCTTTTTAGGCTGTTGACCACAGTAGTGTTTCTCCATGGGGTTTTCTGTTTGGTGCAACAGCATCCATTACATTCAAGACTTTCAAATTGAAATGATCCAGGAGTCCATCAACTGACTCTGCACTGGTTATTGGTAACATAGCTATGCCTTCCACAAACTTAGCACTTGTTCTTCCATTAATATACCTCTTCCTGACCTTAAAAATCAGTAGAGATAACTGACAATAACTCAGAAAATTCATCAATTAAATTTGCATTGTCCTTGACTTCTGTAGACAATTAAAATACCCCCTAATATAAAACTAAGATATTCAAAAGAAGTAAAATCACCAAATGAAATCTCTTTACACTGGAATGTATCTTTAAAAAAGGCTGCTTTTCCTCTCCCTTACCTCCCATTTTAACATTTATTCATAAAACTAAAATGAGGGGGAGCTGTTTCATTAATAACTGTAGCTCTTGTCTTCTGTTAACCATTTTTCGGTCTGGAAAAGAAAATCTAAACTGTGAGAAATGATGAAGTCATTAACTAATAGTGACTTGTTGGACAGAGATCTAATATTAAGTACAGCTAACTTTTTGAAGCATACACTGGTCTTTGTTGTATTCTGAGTTATACATGGTACAGTTAACAGATTAGATCATTATCCTCATAAGTTGACCGTGTTCGACTCCTTATTTTACTAACTAACACAGGAATCCTACGGGGTCCAGGCCTGATCTTAGAACAGCTGTTTGTAGTAGCTTTACTACAGCCAGTACCCTGAACGCATCATGGCATGTTATCTTTGTTGTGAATCATGCTGCTGCTCTGTCAAACTCCTACTGCTCTCCCGTGCCCTGCTCTGCCAGAACAGATGATATAAGAGAAGGATGAGGAGGGGGAGCCCTGTATTTCTTGGTAGATGGTGGTTGCTGGTGTCTGGACCGGTAAAGAGACAACCTTTGAAAACCTTGGGTGCTGTGGAGAAGAGGGTCTGGTGAGGGGGGAGAGCTGGGAGTTGATTGCCTCTCTTATCTGTACACTCATGTTTGGGTTTGCCATCCCAACAGCATAAAGCAAGTGTGCACCAAGTAATCTGCATCCAGTTAGATTTGGATACACACCATCAGGTCTGAGTCGCTCCTTACAGTTCCAAAAGATATTGAAGTTATCAATGTACTTTATCCCATGAGCGATACATGCATTTGACAACCATGTGTTCAGGCCAAGAAGTCTACTGAAAAGTTCAATTTGTTTACCCGCTGTAGGAATGGGTCCTGAAATGTGAACATGGTGTTCATACTGACACAGTCTCTCCAACAGCAGAGAAAAGTCTTTCTTTAGGATCTTAGGGCCAGTTTTTCTCCTCAAAATATCAAAAGACCCCGTATGGACAATAATCTTCATACCATCTGGATGTGAAGACATAATTGTTGGCAAGATCTCTATCAGTTCCCTGACTGATGTATCAGAAAATGTTAGATTTTCCGTCTTTGCCATCCTCACGTGCTGTGTTATAGAGTCTCCAATCAGAATTGTGTCTATTTCTTTTTGTGTGGAGGCACCGATAGCTTCTCTAGTCCTCCTGTTAGTGGAATTTTGGTCTCTCCTTCTGGTTTGGTTAGCCCTTGGCCGAGTTTTCGGGCTATTTCTCAAGTTTTTATTGATCCTTGCAATCCTTGCATAAAGAAAAATGGGCAGACCAGAAATAACAAAGATTGTCTTGGAGTTTTAAGGGTTAAGGTTTGAGGTTATTCACCTGTAGCACCTTCACATAATCAGAATGGTGTTATTTGTCAAAGAGATGAACTTCAGGCTCAGCTGTGCTGTAAATATCAGTGTTTTTGTGTCTCTACATTCTAATAAAATTCTGTTTTTAGGTTGAATTTAGCAAGCGAGTTCATAAATTGGCTCCTGCAGTCCTTTACCTCTTCTCCAAACTGTTTGTTAATGTGATGGATGGAGTATGTTTGCGAAGAAAGGGCCGAAACACAGGAAGACTGCAGAGGATGAATTAATCGGCTCATCATCACAGCAGAGATCCAGCAAAGGCTATAATCAGAGCTGATTTCCCATCCCCTCAGTCTTTGTTTGCATTGCTTTGTCCTAGATTGCAATATAGTCTCTTCAGTCCCTTCTCTTTGTTTGTGCCAGTGCAGGAGCAAAAGCACCACTGAGCCTCTGTGGGTAATCTGGGATAAATAATGCATCATGCTTTGAGGAGGCTCTAGCTTATAGCTGCTGAGAGAGAATGCTCTGCTGAAGGGATCCAGCTCACTGGCAGTGTGAAGTATTGAGAAGAGAGAGATTGAAAGACAGAGATATGAAGAAAGTACATTTATTCAGTACAACTGACAGAGAGGAAAAGTAATAGGGAAAGAGATAAAGACATAAAAAGAGCCAGACCGAGATGATGACAGATGTCCAACATATAAACTATTACACATCTTTGCAGCAGAGTAAAGGAGCTTTAGGTTTGAGTGACAAATCGCTTAGTTGCCCTGTCAGCTGACAAACTGAAGATCAGCTGGGAAACTGGCTCAGGGAAGAAATGTTCAGATGCAGGACCACTGAAGACTGCAAGAGATTAGCGTGCTGGAAGAGACCATCTATTCAACTGTTTTATAAACAACTCAGAATATTTGCGTTAAAATTTATCTCAATAGCTGCATCTCTACTTCTGTTACTGCACACCTACAAAAAAATTCAAGACTTCAGGGAGCACGTGTAACAAATTCAAAGGTCAATGACAGAAATATTTAATATATTATTTAAAATGTCTTTTTGGTATCTAATTATAAATAAATACAAATTATTTTTATTCCCTTAGAATGAACCATTTATATCTACTTGCCGTGGGTCCACATACATGACAGCTGCCAAGAAGAAACAACTTTTGCTGCTTTTAATCCATAAGGCCGACCAGCATCTTCCCAGATATGATAAAATACTACTTCTATTGAATCACAACAACTAGCAGCTCGTAATACCATCTTCTGTCAAAAATAGACAGATTAGTTTGTATTTACCTCAAGGCAGTTTCCTAATATGTGCTGATAAATCCCGTTTTTGAATTCGTCTTACATTTTCAGACAAACGTGTAAACATTGTTTGTCATAAAACGTGTCCTTAGTTGTTACTGTTTAGTTCAAACAGAGATGTAAAGAAAAAAACAACTTGTTTTTACGATTAAGTGTCAGCATGTTTGACCCCAGGAAGGAAATATAGGCTGCATCACGGAGGCTGATATCTAAGGGCCAGTTGTTCAAAAAATTTTATCCGGATAAAAGCTATCCGGATTTGGTAATCCGTTTTTTCGGGACGGCGGATCATTTAATCTGGCTTTTTACCCGGGTTGTTCCAAGCAAAATAGGATTGGATAACCCTGATCCAAAGTCTCGTTTTTTAGGATCAGGAAATCTGGATCAGTATGTGCGCTGGCAGCCATGTGAACAACAACAACAAGTAGACGAGACTGTCTGCATGCTTTGCGAGTGGAACCACCGGGTCCATGTAACATAATACGTGCATGAATTATCCTGCATAACATTGGGACTAGGCGGAATCTCCCTCTCTGTGACACTGTTTTCAGGATGGCGGATCACGTAATCCGGCTTACTATTGATTTTACTATGATTCTTGCTATTTATTGCTGCCTTTACTATTTCCTAATATCTCTGATGCTTTTGTTTTATGTCAAGCACTTTGAATCGTCCTGTACATTAAATGTGCTATGCGAATTAACTGCCTTGCCTTAATGGCCCCGTGTGGAGGTACTGACCCAGCCTCTGTCATTCTGTCAGAAAGGACGCACGGGACGTGTAGTGAGGGATGCAATTGTTAGAAATTTCTTTTTTGACAGGTGCTTTTCTGATTATGCAGTAATGAATAACAGGAAAATTGAATATTTTATTTGTTTCTTATTGGATTGGATTTGTTTTGGGGTTTATTTCGTTATTTCCTTTTTTTTTTTGTTTAAAGCTATCGGGATTCTTAAAAGTTTTGAACAACCCAATATGAGGGCTTTATCCGGATAACAACCAGGATAGGATTATGTGATCCAAATGGATTTCGGAACCCAGATTTTGATTTTGAACAACCCATTTTCAAGATTTGATCCTATCCGATAACCAAAATCTGATAGGTTTTTATGTTTAAACAACCGGCCCTAAATTATATGTTGCTAACGCAAAAGTCAGCAATTTTCCTTCTCCCAGTGAGCAAAAGAAATCTGTGCATATGCATGTTTTTATTACAATTAGTCTTAACGGCTATAATGCATCATTTTCCGTTCTCCCCAACAAGCCCATCGAACAGCTGCAGCTTTACACAGAGCTGCTGAGCTAAACTGGAGCTCACATCACGATGTTCTCAAGCCCTACACCTGCTTCAAAGGATAGAACTTAAGGTTCAGTGATAATGCATTTACATTTTCACCAACACTAGATTGTAAGCATGAAATGCTTTAATGCATATGGCCCTGAACTCTGGGGACAGGGTGCCGGCTGGAATTACATATTTTCATACTCAACTGGTTGAGCAGGTTGTCAGTCTTACTCAAGGTTTCGTTTCAATTTGTGTTCACTGGTCGGGCTGCACCTATTTAATTTTTCTTTCATTAACAATATAATAAAAACAACCTATAATATATAAATAGATAATAATAATAAATAGATTTAATATTTGTATACTCAGTGAGGGACTTTGCATTGGATTAAGTAGGGGTGGGCACATATGGAGGAAGAAAAAGTCATTTAAACCTGCATTAATTTAATCTCCAGGTCACACTCCATGTTTGCTTTATTAGAGGTAGTTGTTGAGGTTCCTTACATCCTCAGTACCAGAATATTGGTGGAAAATAAGAGAGAGATGGATGCACCTAATATCTGCAGGACTTTTGGAATTGTAGATGTCTAGAAAACACTGAATCAGACTCTCAAAAAAAAATATGTATAGATGTTGTTTTCCTTCTTCTGATCATCATGTTGTGGGTCTGGTGTGTTTTTGGAGCTGCCTTTGGATGAAAAAGTGGTCCAGGAGCATAGGTTTTCATGGGTTATGTCTAGAAAAAGTTACCTTTAGAGATTACAACTTAAGTCAAACTTTGGAAAGAGAGACGGTTCATATGAGGCAGACTTTAAGAAGAGAAGCTAAAAAAAGGGGAGAAAACATACAGTCATGTCTTTGATGGTGTGTTCAGTTGGTGTTTCTGAGTCAGGGGAGCTCCAGCTTTGGTGTATTGACAGTGTACAGTAACACTAGAATCTGTTCAGTTACTATTGATGACATCCCCTGTCAACATCCTTCAAGGAAAATACAGTATGTTGTTTACTGTCAATCTGCGTCAAAAGGGTCAGATAAGAATAGTCCACAGAGAATGAGTGGGATGGGGTGATGGTTTAAAGTGGAGATGAACAGTCACAGGTATGAGTAAAGTTACTACAATTTAAAGATAGTAATATAATAGTACATTTTGAAAAATAAATAAATACAGAAGCATTTACTTAATTCTATAGAGAACAATGGAGGATCAAAGCTGCCAAATTTACAGATAAATACAGAAATATGAAAATGAATAAATAAAGTTCAGACAACACTGAGCTGGTCCCAGTCTCCCTGCCAGTCCAGGAGCACAGTACGGGACACAGGAGGGCAGCGGGCACAAATGCTGACAAATCCTCAAAGCAGTTGGAACGAGCCAGGAAATGGGAACAGTATGGTCCAAGGCAGACCTTAACAGAACAAACTGGTGGGTGTTTGAGTGCTGAGCTTGAGGACGGCAGGGGCAAAGTGGCAGCACCTGCAAGGACAGGGCGCCATATCCTGTAAATCTCAAGCTTTATCTTACTTTCCCCAAAGGCCTGACCAACTAAAAACATTTTACTGTTAAAATCACAGTTAAAAGAATTGGGATTTAAAGTATAACTTTAAAGAAAGTTTTAAAACTTGTAAAACTTAAAAAAAAAAAAAAAAAAAATCCAGATTGTAACAGAACCTTTCACCAGCACAAACAAAACGTCATGCAATCAGTTTTATCTGGATCAGGTGATCCGCATGAGACAGTCTTTATTAATCCCAGACTGGGAAATTTCGTGGTACAGATGAATACTCATTACTAGAAAAAGATAGATAGAGATAGATAAATACTTAATTGATCTTGAAAAAAATATTGAAAGTTTGGAAGAAAGCGGCAGATGTCAAACCTGACATCAAAAGTCTTTTTACATACTTTGGATTTATCTTAACTATAATGAATCAATGTTTTGATTGAAAGTTTCTTGTATTCATGTCATCTGGTTGGTCCTACAGCTTTTGTACAGTTAGGGTTAGGGGTAAGACTTTTTTTCATCAGACTCATCAGAGTAGCTATCTTTGCCAGAAATCGGCTGATGGGACTGTTTCTTTTTCTGGAAAGAAAAATAGTTAATTGGACTGCCTATCATCCAAGCTATTTACTGTATCTCCAAAACCTGTCTTCTGGTTCTGTTGTGGTTCTGGTTCAGCCAGACTAATTTCTGTCAATTTTCACCAGTTTCTCAGTGCCTTTTGATGGTGAAGGAGACTGTACTCACAGACACCTTGACTTTCTTCGCAATTTCTCAACCCACACTTTTAAGTTATGGTCGTTCTGTCATCCATTATTAATTGCCTTCTTCTTGCATTTTTTTGTAGCAACACACAATTTTCTGCAATGCTGTTCAAATAATGCTTCCAAGAGTATGGTAACCCAGTGTGCTCCAACACTGCTTTATGCATATCGAAGGGTAGTACTGTAAGTAACAAGAAAATTTGGGACACCTTTAGGAATTGACAACACCAACTTTCAAGGATTGATCAAACTCCATTGCAAAACAGTTTTAAGTAGTTAACCTATTTCTCATTCCTTGAAAAAGGGTATTTCTATATTACTCTCAAATACATTTTATTCTGCATTTCTGGGAAACCTTACTCTAATTAATGTCCTGCAGTTTACCAATTACCTTTGTACCATTTCAAGCTAGTTTCTGGACTCTATAGTACTTTTGACAAGTAGTGTATGTTATTGTTTACTTGGTGTCATCAAGAGGAGAGATTTAATACTTAGTACTGCTCTGACTGCTTGATAGTTGCCATGGTGATTGTCCTTGTCTTGGCAGTCGGGGCCCTGCACTGCAGCCTTGTGATTGGGGAGTGGACCCAGTCTGTCCTGATCTGGGTGGTTCCCATGGTGATGATATCTTTGGTCATGGATGGGGTGGCTCTTGATGTGGATGGACTCTTAGGTTTTTGTTTCTACATCTGGTTCACGTGGTTCATCCGTGCCAGGACTTATGTGCATTAATACTGGGGTTTTTCTTAGAAACTGTTTTAGAGTGGGGTCGAGGTTTCTGTGGTGGGCTCTTGGTCAGTTTAGTTTGTTTGTGTAAGAGAAAAGTATAATTAGGTGTATGTGTGTGTGACTGAAATAGGGCTGGATTATATGGCCAAAACTTCACGATAAATTTTCTAATATTGGTTATTACGATATAATTCCGATATCGATATAAACATATAAAAGTTTCAGGAAGAAATTGCCAAAAATGCCCACAACAGATGCCCGTTGCCAGATATTGTTCCTCTAGTTTTCAGAAGTGAGTTTTACTTAAAAACCTCAAAAGAAATATTGTTTTCTCATCTGGTATAGGGTATGCATTCACAAGATGCTTGGGTTCTGTTTACAGTAAAAGGGACCAAACACCAGCCTGGAGTTAATAACCAGGAGGAGAAAGGATTTTACCCTTTGGCACATCTTTGATTTTCTTCTGCTCATTCAGCTGACCATGAGTGGAGTTGAGAGGCTAGGCGTCAGTGCTTTAAAATGAAATCTTCTCCTCTGCTGAACTTTTCTGCAACAAGAAGCCAGATGAGAGAGTGTAGAATAAGACAGGAGTCACCTGAGCTGTTTCCATTTGACCTGCCTTTTCTGAGCAGACCAGGAGGGAAGGGATGAGCAGACAAATCCATGTCAGTGCACCTGAAGTTGAAGAAAAAGTCAACTTCTAGTACACCGTTACATTTCAAACACAGATTCAGACACATTTATTCAGATATTTTATATAAAATACCTGCATTTCTAAGGTGAGTCTTACCGATCTGAATCTAACACTGGTGGAAATGAGTACCCCTTGACCTTCACAACGTATGTGAAGGTATTTTGTGTGTGCTTAAATTTAGTCTCTCCTACTGTATGTTCACGGCTTCCAGATGGGTTCAATTCAGAAATCAAATTTATCCTTATGTAAAATCCACACTTGATGACTTTTAATAGAATACAACCTTCTTAACTCGTGTTTTCTCCTTCACAGAGTCAGGCCATGCGTATCGTTCGGACAGTCGGCCAGGCATTTGAGGTTTGTCATAAACTGAGTCTGCAGCATACACATCAAAGCGCTGATGGACAGGAGGACTCAAACGGCGAAAAGAACGGCATTGACTCCTCTGTTGCAGGTAAACAACACACACAATAACATACACCCCACTGTGTTTCCCACTCAGTCATTTATTTGTGGCAAACCACTAGTTTGCTCTCCCTGAAAACTGATTTTCCATTTTTGAATAGCTGAAGTTACTCTGATAAACTCTCTGACAGATGCACCTGCACCAGGCTGCACTGGTTCAACCCCGGCTGCACAAAATAGCCTCCTCTGGGGTCAGTCTAAGCTTTTACCCTCTCTACTGACTCTGTTTATTACACCTCTCTCTGTAAAGTCCTCTGAGACAACTTTGTTGTGATATAGGGCTATACAAATAAACTTGACTTGACTCAGTCTCATCACAGAATTTATTCTGCGGATGTGTACTCACACCATCATTTAAAGGCTGCAGCACTGACTGAAGTAGGGCTGCAACTAACTACTATTCTTATAGTCGATTAGTCATCGACTATTGAAACAGTTAGTTGACTATTCGGATTATGTATTAAATTATTAAATGGCTCTTACTTCACTTTCAGCTTTTAAACCTTGCATAAGATTGTTTTATATGATGTGCTAATCAAAGAGACGAGATGGACACATCATTCAAAAATACATCTGCTATTTAACTTTGCTGCCAATATTAGCCTAATGCTAATAACTGTAAGTAAAGACAAACCAAATATCCATAAAAGAAAGAAAAAAAGAATCAGCAAATTAGCAGCAGAAAACAGCAAACAAGCTTGAGTTTTTGTTTTTGTTTTTTAAAAAGAAGAAAAGTGCATTTTGGGCAGAGCATTCAGTGGTCTACAGCAGAGGTCCCCAACCCTGGTTCTCAAGGTCCACTATCCTGCAGGTCTTAGATGTCTCCTTGCTGCAGCACACCTGATCAAATTAAAGGCTCTCTGATAACCTCTGCACAAGTCTGCTAATGAGCCCTTCACTTAAGTCAGGTGTGTCTACTCCTCGGAACAAGTTACAAAGATTGGTCCAGTTCTTTGGCTCAACTCAGTACTGAACATGCTGCATGCACTTATGCCCAAGACGATGTTGTGTGATGAAATCACAATCTTGTATTTAAAAAACAACAACAACAACAAAAAAAAAAAACCTGCGTCTAGCACTACATGACAGCACCTGGGTCCAACTCGACTCACAGCAGTCTGACTACTACTTAACTAGGATGTTGCACCCTGTTTGAATTCTTGCTTGTGTTGTTCTTATTCTCAGATGTGGGTCGCTTTGGATAAAAGAGTCTTCCAAATGACTGTAGAATAGAATAGAATAGAATAGAATAGAATAGAATAGAATAGAATAAAGCTGAAGCTAAAGGAAGGAACAGTGGTTCTGTTTGGTTCTGGCTGTAAAAAAAATTTTTTTTCCAAAAATTAGAGAAAAATAGTAATTAGACATTTTCTGGTGCATTTAGATTCAGATCCGGCAAACAGATGGCATGGGGCTAAAATTTCTAAAAGATCTCTTCTGCTGCTAAACTTGGGTGAATTGATTATGCTTTGGGCCAGAGGCACTGATAATATTTCATTGGTAAAGGGAAGAAAGAAGTTAAACTGCTTAAAATTCTGAATGCAAACATGAAAACATCTGTAAAAAGGCTATAAAATGAGAACAAGATGATTTCTGCAACAGTATAATGATCTGAAATAAAAAAAACATCTGAACCCCCTCAATGCATATACTAAAAGCCATGGACCCCCTGTCCCACCCCATGCTGAAACATTCTTGGTTTTATGCTTTCAAAAGGGAAATTCTCACTATAAATATTGTATTCTGCCTGAGTCCTGTGCTTTGATAAAGCATAAGTTAAAGGAAAAACATGCAGCCTTACTTTTTTTCCCTTAAAATAGGGACAATTTGTGGTTATTAATCACAATGGCTCTTAATGTTCAAAGCCTCAGGGACCCCTGTGCTCCCTGGTTGGAAATCACTGTTTTAGGAGATTCAGACTGAATGTTTTGCCTTATATGCATTTTTGGCCCGTTTTTATTATGCTCGAAAATACACTTAAACTATGAACTAAACTATATGTAAATATAGGGGAAAACTGTCTGTAAACACTTTTAATGAGCACTCTTAATCAAGGCAACCCAAGGATTGTACAGAAGTTAATACTATTTGCAGAAAATAAGAAAAAGAAGATTCATTTAGGAGGAATCATGCACCTTTTCCCACCAGAAAGCAGATAAAGATATAATCTTGCCAAACTTATGCAACATATGTTTAATCTCTAATTTAACACTTTTTAGAAATGAAGTTTTCTTTGCACATTCTGGCCGCTGTCCACATATGCTGATGAAGAAGCGCTCAATCTTGGCGAGGAGAAGAGTTGAATGGAGGAATAAATTTCATGGTTGAGTCAACCCGAAGGGAGCGCACTGCACGGCATCCCTGTTGCACTACTTTCATCTGCTGCCTCGTGCCTGGACAGGATGGGCTTTCCCCGCAGCCCTGCGACACGTGGCCTAAAATGGGGTCTAAGAGGACGGACACGGGGATTCAGCAGAAGAAAGAGTTCCCAAACTGGGCTCTTACACACAGTTATTCCACTCATTACTGCAGCCAGCACTGGTGGCGCTCCCCAATGCTATTAGTTCAGAGCAGGAACATGTTATCTCCAGAAGCCCCTTCAGCCCTTCAGAGACAACCCCGCTTGCACATACTGATGTGCCAGAGATCACCCACGCATTTTAACTGTACATCCACGACGATTGTGAGAGGACCGCACATGCATACAAAGAGAGGCCTGCACATGCACACTTGCATTCACTGTCATGGCATGTTAAATAATACAAGAGTCGTCACGGACAGCCAATGAGCTTATCTGGAGAACTAATTATTGTTGCAATGAAAGGAGCAGGGATAGAAAAGTGAGAGATAGCGGATTAAAGGAATGGAGGTATGGAGGAGAGGAGGAAGGAGAGATGGATAATAGAAGGAAAAGAAACTTGGGAGAAGGAGAAGAATACAAAAAAAGATTAAATATAGAAGTGGATTAGACATGAAAAGAAAGGGTGAAGAACTGGGTTGAGCAGAAGAGAAAGTACAGAGCAAGTTCTTCTAAGAAGAATGTTTATGCAGCATTTTAAAACAAAACATACAAAATACACATGAAATAAATTTATTGACAACAAAGAAAAGCCCAGTGACTGGACTCAGTAGCTGCACTTCATGATGCTTCAGTGAGGAAATTCAGACATGAGAAACCCCCCAGCAGCAGAGAGGAAGGAGACAAGCAGGACAGCACAGCCCTGATAGCCGCGTAGAAAAGAGGACTGGTGATGGAGTAAAAGGTGATGGAGTCAGGCAGAGGTTATCAAGGATGAGGTAATTTAGGGGGAGGACAAGAAGTACTGCGGTCCTGTCAGACTGCTTGAAATGAGGTGTAAGTAGAGGGGAGAGGAAAGTTCTAATGGGGGGGATTAAGATGTGGGAGGAATGGACAGGCAAAGATACTGCAGCAGAGGAATTATGGGGCTATGTACAATATTTTGTCAATTTGATCATGTCTAAAGTAAATGGGTTTATTAGAAAAGAAGTGGCTAATTAAACACATTGAAAAAGTTTAAACGTATTAATTGATTTCCTTTTTTTCTTACCCTGAGTTTTGGGAAAGGACTGGAGCTGTTAGGAAGAGAGGGGAACTCGGTGAATAGCTATGCTATTGTTAGAAAATGCTGGTAGAAATTCTGTTACAACTCTGACATCACAGCTGTTCTCAGCTTTGGATTAAACTTTGAATTGGATGAGCAGCAGCTTGCACACTGCAGTAAGGAAAAGCAAGTGTTGAGAAGCAAACAGCAGTGAATCACTCAGTGTGGTAAATCAAACGCCCTTGAAATGGTAAAATATGCATTTTAAAGTCTGATTATTTAAAATAGAGCAAAAACTTCCATCCATTTAAGCTGATATGGAAACTTTTGTCAGAAATTATCCAGCTGTGTGTTAACGTTAATGAATCAGTAAGTGGAAGTTGTTTGAAGATGCATGAACCTTGGTACACACCACTCAGCGGAAATGTCAGTCATCTCCAAACAAACCCTGAAACAGTTCAGTAGAGATATGAACATAACACACGGCAGACAGTTAAAATACTAAATTTCTGGTTTCAAGCTTAGCTTGTAACACAAGAACTACACTCATTGGTCACTTATTAGGTATACCCTTTCATATTCATTTGCTTAAAATTTCCGGGTTAGACTACTGCAATTCGCTGGACCATGATTTAGATCAGCCATCTCTTCATCACCTGCAGCTTGCTCAGAAGGCAGCTAGTCGTATGCTGACTGGAAGGAAACAACATGATCACTTCGCTGCTTGCTGCTCCTCACTGGCTTCCTGTTAGTTTTAGGACACAGATCAAGATTGTGTTACTTGTTTTTAAATCCTTGAACATATAGCTTTATCATACTTATCGGAGCTGCTACACCAGCTTGCTCCGTTTAGAGCTCTGAGGTCTAAATCCAGGGTTGACAGAGCTTCTTAGGTGGCTGGTTTTTAATTCTTGGTCAGTCTGCCTCCTACAATCAAAGCTGCTCAGACTTTTTCTGGGTTTAAGTCCTTGCTTAAGACACACATTTTTAACTCTACTTTAAAAAAAAACTTAACGTCATACCTAATCTATATATTTCCTCAGACTGGCAGTTAAAGTTAACCACCTTAAGCCATTTAGTTGTTATCATATGTGCTAACGTCTTTTAATAAACAATAAAATCAAAGTTAAAGTAAAACAAAAGATCCCAATAAAGCTATAGATTATATTTTCCTGGAGTTTTACTGCAATGATTCTTTTTGTTTTCCCTCTGGTTTTCCTTCCGTATGTTCCTGGTGCCACATCTGCCGGAATAGTACCGTTAATTTATGTTTAATTTTTTTATAGTGTGGCCTTTGAACACAGTTGTCCTTGACGCTTATTTTACCTTTAACCTTTTTATTCTGGCTTTATTATATTTCTTTTTTACTGTTTTCGTTGTTTATTTTTCATTGTACAGCCCTTTGGGAAAATGGGCTTGTTGCAAATGTGTTATATGAATAAACTTGGACAATTTAGAAAAGAAGCATGGACGTCTACATTTGCAATTTTCATTAAAATAAATGAATAAATAAAAATAAAGGCAGACTATTTAGTTTTAATATTGAGGATTTTAAATTTTTCCATTATTTTCTGCAAAACTCGCTGTGCACAATTACTGGATGTTGCTACTATAGCAACAGTTGCTTTAAACATGAAACACGAAGTAGAAATAACAAGAAAAAAGTCACGTGCTGACGGCATCATTGTCCTTTCCTCGTTTTTTTTGGCTCTTGTCACGCTTTTGGTAATAGAATTATAAAACGTAAAGGTTCCTATGACAATAATGTTTCTTACTTGAATTTATGTGTGTCCGCCCATGTATGTGTGTGCACATGCTCATTCCTCCATGTGTGTATGCAGGCGTGCGTGCTTATCCATCTGTATGTGTGTGTACTATTCTCGGCTCAGCTCGGGAACTTTCAGCCACTGAGAAGACCCTGACCGTCGCCGAGGAGACGGACATCGATGCGGAGGAGGCGAACCAGTTACAGGGAGTAGAGGACCTGAACCTCAACAGAGGAGTGACAGATCTGGACGCCACTGCCAAGACGACCGACCTAAACCACTCTGAGAACAAGGTACAACTCACCTGTTTGTGTTTTACTACCTAAATAATTTAAGTCCTTGAGCCCATTGGCTGCTTACTGAAGCAAATCTCTTTTTGAAATAATTTCTTTTCAAGTTGCCCTGTAGCAAAATAATTGCCAGTTTTGACTTTCTTGCAGTATTCTCACTTTTTTCTCTGTAGTGCATGTCTGATATCAGCTCAAACTCATCAAATTTTGAGAGAAACTTACTGTATATATTCTGAATGCTGTATTTGCATTGTGGGCATTTGCACTGTCGACATAGTTAGCTAACTGTTAGCGAGCCGTCTAACCAATGAGAGAGCTGGTTACGTTCGAGGAGAAGCTGTGATTGGTTTACCATGGTTTCATACTCAAACCATTGAGGAAATTCAATTGCAAAAATGCAGGGGAAAAGAAAATGGAAAAGGAATTAACTTGAAATGAAAAGGTATTCATAACCAAATTTATTAATTGTTATTTATTTCTCCTTTTAGAAATTTGATTTTTTTTTTTGTATGAATTATTTGTTAAATTAAAATTTGTATTTTCTCATTTACTCAATTACTCATTATCAAAATGCTTTATTGCTATTACAAAGACCCTCCTGGTCCACCGTAATTTTATGGTCCATTGTGTGTCAGTGATAGAAAATCCAGGTTAACTAAATCAGACAGACTGTGGACATATTTTATAAATGTCTTTTTAAATCCTTAATGCCGACTACAGGCAGACACTACAAATTACCAATGTGTCTTAAGAGCTATACATGCAAACAGCTGGAAGTGAAAGCTTAAACACACAGAATATAGGTTTTTTTTTTGTTTGTTTTGTTTTTAAAGTACAGCTTTAGAATACACCCACTGTATGTGTGTCGTTATTAAATACTAGAAGTGAGTTAAAGGAGCAGAAGCAAGTTACAATATAATCCAATGGATTAATTGGGCTTGTGTTTAACATCTCGCTGCGTTTTTCCCACATATTGAGAATTAATTTGCAATGTACAGATTTTCCCTAAATGCCTCAAATCCAAGCAATTGAGAGTTTTTTTAAAGCATTATGAGAAACAAGTAGCCAAATAGTACCGTGACAACACACCCCACCACTACAGAATATTGGAGAAACAATGGTAGAAATAAAAAGCAAACACACAGAGATTCCTGCATTTATTAGTAAGAAGTCGCACGTGCCTGTTGTAGCCTCCAGATAAATCCAGTTAACACCAAGGCTACGCTTGTGTATGGCCTGACTGCAGAAACAGCTCTCAATATTCAGAGGCTGTCAGCAGACTGTCGGCATGTGAGCTCCGAGACTGACCCACAAATCATCCAGGGTATGTGTTTGTGTGGTCTCATAGTGTGAGCAATTTAATACATCTCAGTCAGACTGTCTGCTCCCAGGCTCATAGATACTCTCCACTGGCATCTATCTATAACCAGAGAAATGCTCTCCGGCCTGATGGGAGGTGTGCAAGCACAGCTGTGTGGCTCAGCTGGCAGAGCATAGTAGCTGTTGTTTACTAGAATTTGCAGTGGTGTGCAGGGGCAGAATTGTGTTTGGTTTTTTTACAAGGCAGAGGACAACATTCATGTGATGATTCCACAGAGTGTGATGTTTGTTATGCTTCTCTTTGGCTTGAGACTGAGGATTTTGCGAAGTCAGAATCAGAATCATTTTTATTATTGCTTTCATTGTTTATTGGTTCTCACAGCTTGGCCAAATTCTGTGTTTTGTGTAACAAAAAAAAAGCCATTTATTTTACATTAACGTTTTTCTCCATTTACATTTCCCATGGATTTGCAATCCTTGTGGGAAAGTTAATTTTTTATGGTTAAAAGATGTATTGTTTGCATTGTTTCTAAGATTAAGACATGAGTTTGGTTAAATATTTAGAAAGTTTATTGACTTTTTAATTGAATTGCAAGTTAACGCTATAATTTGAAAGAATAATAAATAAAATAAATAAAAATTTAAACCAAATCGGTGGTTCCCAAAATGGGATTTTTTTTAATGTGCCAACCTTCTATTTTAAGAGGCGGTATCTTATCTAAAATATAATAAAAATTAAATTTGTAATTAGTTAATACGTTTATATAACAGACATTAAAAGAAAGAAATTCAGGGTCTTCACTGACAAAGGGGATTGTATTTAGAAATATAAACATATTTACTTTGAAATCAGTAATGAAATGAATGACAGCTGCAAGAGAGGCAAAGATGTTTATATAAAATATGCACTGGTTCATTTATTAATCCAGTTGGCTTCTTTTGCCAAGCAATAATTCTGAAGGACATTTAAGCCAGCAGGAATACTGCTTCTTAGCAAACCAAACCAGAGATTAACAATTTTACACAAAGAGGTGCGTCAAAGCTCATAATGGAAAAAGTTTATATTTATTTATCTATAATTTATTTATTTATTTACAGCAAATTTCTACAACTTTGAATAACTTAAGTTAGTCAAACATGACCTAATTTACAAAAGCCACATTTGTTTAATATTTTAAGTAAAATTACTTTTAAACTTTATTACTTTTATGCTTTAAAAAAAAATTTAAGATATAAAAGCAACCCAAAAGGAAAATTTGGTCACTTTTAATGACCCCTTTTGACAAAATCACAGCAACAGCATTTTTTTCTGGATGGTTTTCATTATTCTGCTTTTATTTATTCTTCCTGACTCTTGAGATTACTTCATATTATTAATGTTCCATGTAAAACACTTTGAATTGTCCTGTATGTGAACTGCGCTATACAAATGCCTTGCCTTAATGATGGTTGCAAGGTTGATAGTTCGAAGTCTGCTTCATTCCAGTTGTTCTGCCATTGTGACTTTTAGGATGGATGGATGGTAGTAGTGGCTGCACATGTGCGTGACTGAATATTTAATTCACTATAACTCGCTCTGGGTGTCTTGAATAGCGGTATATAAATCCAATCATTTATTTATTTGTTTGTTTGTTTGTTTAGTTAGGAATTAGGGAGACTGCAGTCTATCATCATTTTTGTGCAGCTGTCTTAATCTTCAGGATCTCAAAGTATGAATTATCCAGCGCTCCATTTACCAGTTACTATTTCCTAAATACATTTTCACCTGACAAAAAATTGTAAATCCACGGTTGCTGAAAGTCTGACAAATTGTCCTCTAAAATTTCCCTAAATACGATTTTAAAAAGATGTGCTAATCTTTATTAAAATCTGTTAAAGAATAAATAATCGTATATATTTCATGCTTGAGGATGAGTTCATCATCCACTGATTTATTCACATAAGCAGAATTTTCCACTGAGGGGGCCACGCGAAGTTCTGCATGACACTGTGCTCCTTTTCACTTCTAAATGTGTTCAAAGTTCACATAAAAGCCGCGATCGGTAGTTAACTTGAGCTAATTAGGTAGTTCCTCTGGCATTTTTCATTTTTGCTGAAAATAATTAAACAGATGGGCTGTGAGGCGACACTTAGGGCCAGAATCCGTTTAATGTTTCATCAGACACGGATGAAAACGTTATACCTCCTTAAGCTCCACGCTTCCTGACACACACCTGTTTTCTATCCTCATTAAAACTCTCAAGAACATGACTCTGACATCCGTTTGGGGTCCTAACTCAGACATACAACTCTTAGCCAATCAGTTGTTTCTCAGTCTTTGGATGCCGTTGATGCTGGGGTTTAGAAACCTTTAAATACATTCTTTTCTGCTTTCAGATCTGTACAGGAAGCTTGAAGCTTGTGTGTGTGATACTAATCAGGCTGCATCTGTGTATACATGTCCAGTATGTACACTTTTGATTTTTGTGTAGTGGTGGGTGAGGGAGGGGGGGGGAGGGGGGGGGGAGGGGGGGGGGGGGAGGAGGAGGGGTGGGTGGAGTG
>JBAMHW010000016.1:4353346-4378096 GCA_037177495.1 Rhadinocentrus ornatus | reverse complement strand
TGGAGCCTATCCCAGCAGTGTTTCAGGTGAAGGCAGGGTACACCCTGGACAGGTCACCAGTCCATCGCAGGGCCCACAGGAGACATAAAAACAAATAATCCTGAGCAAAAGCAAGTTTAAAAAGATGTGTTTTTAGCTGCTTTTTTTGACAGAGATCACTGAGTCTCTGAGAATAGCAAACAGTTGCTGATTGTGATTATAGTGAGAGTTAGTGCACCCTCTGCTGTGTTGATCTGGCAAACAGCAGTACCTGGAGTTAATTCAGTCTCTCCAGTTCTTCACCAGGTTGGTTGGAATGTTCTGCATCTGAAACTCTACTTGAACTCCTTTGGTCCAAAAGGGTTATTAGTGACAGCTGCTGAGGCAGGACATGACTGTCCCTGTGCCTGTCCATGATGTGTTGACGTTACTGTGTCCTTGAACTTGTGTAATGTGTTGGTGACACATCTGTCACAGGAGCCCCGCAGGTTAAAATAGCCTTGTACCGTGATGTAGACTGATGTCCAAACAGCACATGCAGCTGCAGCCATTCTCACAACATCAAAAGCTGCTTCTTTAATTGAAACAATGAACATGAATCATTTATCTTGCAACGTCATTAACTTTTCTAAAGTAATTTTTCATTAGTTTTTCTCTTTAATACGTTCGCTGCTCAGCAAAACAGAAAATGTTTTTATACTGAATCATCTTTTAAACTTTAAATAATCATATTTTGAAAAATTCCAAATACACACATCCCCCCCACTTTAATGGTCTGCTTAAGTAAATCTGGATAGGAACAACTATTGTTAATTATTAAGAGCTTATGCAGAATAATACATTTAGGGCCAAGAAGAATATGTTTTTTCCTTCCTATATAATACTGTATATTTATGTCCTTTTATATTATTTATCTTGTATAGATTTTGTGCTTTTATTTTATTTTAAACACCTTCTCAGTGGCAGCTGTTGCAGTGTTGTCATGCACCAAAGTATAATGACAAAGTATTCCTACTTCTCACAGACTAAATGTCACTGAAAGGTGAATAGAAACTTGCCCCAGGCCATTTCTAAGCAGCATTACTAACACAGCAGGGCTCAATCTGCTACTGAAGGCCAAACACAGGAAACGAATTGACCTACATTCTTCAATTTATTGATTAAAATGTCAGGGAATACAGGGATTGTATGACTTACCTCCTCCTAAGACCGGCAAAGGCTTTTTTCCAATGACACTACACAAAGCAGATTTAAAAAAATAATAATATTTTGAGAGAAAGAAATTTTACATTTTGCCTTGTTATATTTATTTTATCTGTGAAGAAATTTCTGGCTTAAATCAGAAATTTATTTGCAGCTTCGATGACCCGAGCCCTGCTTCATACCTTCTTTAATGTGTTTTCTGCTCCTCTTTATTGAGTTTTATTTCTTTAGACCCTTTATTCTGGTGATGCAGTCCCTACTCTACATCTTTGTCTTTCAGTTCTCGTGTGTAATATTTTAGTTAAGCTACTGATAAAATTCAGAACTACATTTTTATTAGTGTTGAACTGGGGTGGCCAACGTCGGTCCTCGAGAGCCACAATCCTGCAAGTTTTCCAAGTTTCCTTGCTCCAGCACACCTGATTCAAACTAAATGGATCCCACAGCCTGTAAGGATCTGCACAATGACTCATGAAGACCGGCGTTGGCCACCCCTGGTGTAGAATCATGTGAAAAATGGAAATTGTTTATTATCTTTAAATGAGGGATTGAAATGCAGACATGCTGCAGGTTTGTTCTCTGGTGTTTCTGCACCAACATATTTACAAGTCAGCACACCCCTACGCTCTGGACCTTTAAGGTTCCAGACTGTTTCTTAACATTTTGATGAATGAATTACAGCTCAAACATGTTAGAAATCACAAAAGTGATTCCAGCCATAATTTTCTTTCCATTTGTCACCTGCCTGCTTTACACAGCTTGTTGACCTCTCCAGCTGCATCGCCAAGTGATGCTCAAAAGCAATAAGGCGAAGTGTTTTTCTACCCGCTTATTACAGAAGAAATTACCATATGGGGTGTGGAGGGGATTGCTTTCCGCTGCTGAAACTGCCTGTGACTTTGTGGTTTCTACGTCAGAAGCTGGAAAAATATTATTGTTTTTGAACCCCGCTGACAAGACCAAACGGAGGTCAAAGTAAATGGAGGAAAATTAGCGAGCCGGCCAACACTAATCACAGCCTACTTGGAGACGAGTGGAAGTGGAGATGTTTAATGAAGTCGTGAAATTTAGGGAGGAGATGGCCGCTATCTGTGTCCTGATAAAAACTGCGATGCAGCTGCAGCTCCATCACCGCTTGTGTATTTCTATAAACTGCTATAATTAAAAGCTGCAGAAGTAGCAATTCAGCAGGAGTTACACATTCAAGCCTTTATTTTTTTCTCTTTTTCTTCTTTTCTGCCCATTGTTGCTTTCCTTCTCAGCATTAGGAGCAATCAATCACGATCCCCCTGTCCTTCAGCTTGTCCAAAATATACTGAATCCATTATGTCTCTCATTTCTATTCAAACTTCTTCTTCGTCACACACATTAGTTGCATATTTCTTATGTTTACGTGTCATTGCACCAGCAAAATGATAATCTCCCTCCAAACTGGAGACAAAAAATGACGCAAGAGCCACTGGAGAGTTTTCAAACACTTTCAGATCAAAGGGACCTGGCGTGGGCAGTGTAATGTGGTCATGATAATTCTGTGTGAAGCGTGCATCCTCCGCCTGCAGTCACAGCACACACACACGTCATAATCGCCTTACACTGTGGGTATGGTTGAATCAAACTGCTTAGTCTTCCACTTTCTAAAATGTCCACATTTTAAAAGTTGGTAAATAAGGTTTGTTTTCTTTCATTCTTTCTCTTTGATTGTGTCCGATGTTAAATGCTCTGAGCTGAAGCACTTTTGCAGAGTAGTCTAATCATGGGTGGCTCTTTTTTTTTATTTGTCTCACTCAAAGCTCCAGTTTCTCTGCTTTTTCCTTTTCCAAACATTTTGAAAACACAATCAAAAAGCAGCTTCATTGAATTATGTGTCAAAGGTAAAATCCTTCAGTCAAATTTAAAGTCTTTGCATGAAGAAAAAGTTCAACTCGGCATCCCTCTGCAGAGGCTTGAATTCCCAAATTAAAACAAACCCAGACGAAAGTTGAATATTAGCATTTTTAGGAAGAGAAACCTTTCTTAGTCTCCAAATGCTGTCAAAGAAATTGTCCTTGGGCACCCTTCTCCTGGGACAGTCTTTAACAACAAGAGTGATGAATCGGCAGAGTGATGCCGCTGCTTAATGAGAGATTTAACGAGTCGTTTCAAGTGCTCGAAGCTCCTTTAGTTTCAGGAACCTCCGATAAGTGGTGTTGGGTAACAGCAGGTTTATCACCGAGGGAAACACAAGTGCTGCACCTTTTAATTGTCTTCGTGTCAGCGCTTCTACTTGTAGTAGCAGCTTTGGAAGTTTGTGGAAGAATAAGGAACATCATTGTTTCCAAATCAGCAAGATATGATATATTTAAAATTCTAATGCAAACTTATTCTGGGTTGCCAGTAATGGACCAGTTCACACAAAGAAATAATCATAGAGGTCCTGTATAATAAGTAAAGGTTCATCATCTTCCATCTTATTAATATTTCATTGCTTTTTTTAGATTTTATCAGCGTGACCAGACTTTTATTTCTGCAGAATTTGCTGAATTTCATCTTGTGTGGCTGCTTCAGAATGAAAAGTTCTACTGTTTGGGATCAGATATCCTTTAAAATACAGGTCTGACTTTCAGAAGTGTAACTTCTTATCTAGCTTATTATTTTTTATTTATTTTTATCTTGTATAGCTGCCACCATTTTGGCATGGAATTATTCAGTGTCCTGTTAGGAGCCTTTTGCAGCTCAATAAGACATTTAACACAAAGATCAGCAGGACAAATGTGACAGGTTTTATTACACACCATGCTGGAGTGGCTGGACTGCTGTCAGCGAGGAAGGATATGTCTGCTGTAAATTACACCACTAAAGTCATCAACAGGGCGTCAGTCTTTGCAAATGAGGTCTGCGGAGGCCACGGCACAAACTACAATCACCTTTGTTTGCTGCTAAGAGTGAGGATAATGGATGTAGATGACTGTCCTCCACAAGACGTTTTTTCTCCCTGATGGGTGGATGTGAGAGAAGAAGATGAGGCTGTAAAATCTTGTGTCTCCACCCCACCAGCTCCTCATTAAAGTGAGGATGGTGGGATGAGGTTTCATCCGAGGATAAAGACTCACCGTGTTCCTGTAAATGGAAGAAGAGGGGAAATGAGAAGTGAAATAGATGTGAGACATAAGAGATTTGGTACAAGCATACTAAAAGCGGGTTGGGGATGGAGAGCCTGCTTCTGGCTTTGAAGACCAACCATTTTCTTCCTATACTTGCAAATATGTGCTTAATATTCAACTAAAAATATTTTGTTATCATTTGATATATTGATACACTTACCCTAATCCTTTTTTTTTCATGTTTATCTTCTTGCAAGTTTTTACTTTTCTTAATAACCATTACAGATGGATCATTTCCAGTAAACTAATTCTTTGACCCATCAGCTTTTCTGTTTCACCAAAAGGCTTTTCTTTTAGCTTTTGTATTTATTAAAATTGATTTCTTAGCATGGTAATATTTCTGTGGTTGCACAGCTGTACAACAGTGATCTGCAATATTAATGATTTTTCAGATTCAGGATCTTAAAATCAGTGTTAAAGATTCACGAGAACATAAAACTTTAAAATATTCAGCTTCACTAAATAAGAGTTGTTAATTTTCTAAAATATCTGATGATGGTTCTTTTACTCAACCCTGTTTTTGACCATTAACTAAAAAAAATAAATAAAAATTTTAAGAATATAGATATAATCGGTGGCCAGTTGATCAACTCAACCAGACACACAATATAAACATTTTACAAAACAATAAAATAGTATAATATCTAATGGTCTTTACCGCTATTTGATCATTTTCACAGCAAAGGGAACTAATTGCAGCACTTTGTAGAAGTTAAGGTGCATCCTTGATATGCTGGTCCATTTACAATTTGTTTGCATGGCTCTCCATCTATTAATGTTATTTTTTCTCCCATAATATCCTTTAGCACTGAGGAAAAAATCCGGATGCTGCCATGATAACCAGTTCCATGTTGCCATATCAAGCTAAAATGAGAAACCAGGGAGTCGCTTTGAGTACACTGCTGTCTGTAAATACACTGCTCCACTTCCCGGAAATATTGCACACACTTGTTCAGACGTCATCTGCTATTGATGAAACAATTTTATCGCTCGAGGCATCATGTTAAATGTTTTTCTGACAACACGGTGAACGACTGAGTGACACCTCGGAGAAGCCCCTCTCCGCTGTCAGTTTAACTATAAAATGCTCCCCTCTGTACATGCAGCTTAACTTAGTAGAAGGTTGTTTGACTCAATATTTCTTTCCTAGTTAGTCACTCAGCTTATATTTGACACTCTACTGGGCCATGGCCAAACTTCAGGGCTGAGCTTAATCAAATGGCTGCACCACACAGCCTCTCCTGTCAGAAAATCATTAATAGGTGGTTATCTTTTGTGCTGAGCCTTTTTTTAAACCATTCTTGAGATTTTAGACTTTGATAATATTTTATTTTAAACAGCTGAAATGTATGACTAAGGTGGGAGATGGGACTGCAAATATTTGAGTGATAAACAAGGAGTCACTGCTACTTGAAGTGCTAGGTGTGAATGTTTGTATGTGTGTTTGGACCTACACTGACTGAATGGTATCCATTTCCCATGCCTTTCTTTTTGTATAAATTATTCAAAGTGCAAAAAAAAGTCATACTTTCAGCCTTAAATTGAAATGGAGTCTGCTTTAATCTTGCACAGTGCAGCACAGTGTGGCATTAAGGTTACATGAGGATCAGAGCTGACACCAGAGAACCGCCAGTCCTCTATTAAAATTTTATAAAGGCACGGTCTTTTCAATACAAAGGCCTTCTATCTCCTGCCCATGTCTTGACAGGGTGTATTTGCATTTTGGCATATACACCCCCACCAAGGCTTTTTTGCTTTTTCAGGTGTGGTAACTCTGGTGTGACTTCAATATCTTTCAGTTGTTCCTGTTAAACAGGTTATTAATTGTATTCAATCATTTGACTTTTGCAGGTTCACATGCTTCTGTGAAGCAAAGTGGTGATCAGACAAACCAAAATGACTAACGTTGTGGAAGGAAGATGCAAGATGTGGAGTTTAGATGCTTAGATGCAAGCTCCCGGACCAGATACCTTAAGAAAATGACCTATGACATTCATCCTTACACATCATCCAAGAACAGTTTAAGTTTTTAATTAATTTAAGAAATGACCATCAGTTCCGTTCCTTAATGTCTTAAACTATCTGGTGCTTCAGACGAGCTTCTACAAGACCAAGCTTGGAAACATATGACTTCCCTGTGTGTGGATGGGTTAGTCGTCCCATGAGCTCTTATTTATCAACAAAATAGCAAAGGTAGCAGAGACTGCCTCTAACCAATCAAATAAAGCCATTTAGAAACCTTTTTGAAGTGATCGCTGCGAACGCTGGCATGCTTTGACGCAGCTTCATTTGAGCCCAACAAAAGCTTCATAAGTCACATTTTCAGATGTGTTTTTGTATAACTCTTGCCTCGCTTCCCCTTTTTTTGTGGAACAAGCTGTTCTGTAAGGCTATTTAATCAACTTATTCTTACAATAAGATGATTTAAAGTCAAACAGGAGCAACTTATACAACACAAACAGTTTTATGGGGATTTCAAAAAGGGTGAAAAATGATTGTATAAGGCTAAAGTGTGTCACATTTGAGCAGCTGTAGCTCAGACTAAAGCAAACAGCCAAAACAAAAATCTGTTTGAAACTTGAGTTGCAACCTGTCAGACAGCTCAGAAATGACTCCACTTTGGATAAAATAGGCCAATACGGACTCTAAATCATATTCTCTTCTTATAACAGGATTTAAGAGTATTTCATTCAATGGAGGATAATCTTGAACCTTGACAGGATTCTTACAAATGAAACCAGACAGCAGCAGTTGGAGAGGCAGTGTGCTTTTACACTGATCCACTGCTTTAAAATCACCTGGCATCTACCTGATTGCTGCAGTACTGAGGTCCAAATGGTGTAAAAAGTTGTGCACTTTGTTTCTTTCGATTTTTCTCCTGTTCTTTATAGTTTAACAGAAGACAAGTTACACCGTAGTACTCTGACCTTTTCTACCATTATTTAAGAACAAGCCAAAATATTTAAACTCTTCCACCTGAGACCGACTTGTCCTTCACCTGAAAGGATCAAGGCATCCAGTTCTAAGGAAGATCTGTTGTCTCAGATTTGCAGGTGCTGAAAATAAAAACTTAATTGGCTGGTTAAATGCTCTAATGATAAATCAAATTTTGGATTTGGACTAAAGAAACCACAGCATGCATAACTGTAAGCGTCCAAACACAGACTTCATTGAGACATTGTGTGTTTCAGAGGTGAGTTTACTAACATAATCCCTACTGGATTTTTTATTTTATTTTTTCACTGTAAAGACACTCGGGGGGGGGGGGGGTTACTGCTGTTGCCTTGACAAAAGCCAGATTAATGACTGTGCCATTAAAACACGATGGGATGGATCAATCGCTGCCTCCTGCAGAGGCCACCAGATCCTAAAGTCAAGCCGTCCAAAAATGACGGCTCAAACAATTACTGCTCAGCTTTACCAATAAAAAAAGTAAAAAGGACAGGAATGAAAACGAAGAGTGATGCATTTACACAACTAAAAGTTGCAAACTCCTTTTGGCTTCTTATCTTTCAAGTCTTTCTTTCTAGTCTGTGTCAGCTTCAATAAAATAGTGCAATGATCTAACATTTAGGCTTTAAGTCAGCAGATGTTTTAAACTTGAGTCAAATACATCAATATTTTAAGTGTGAATATGATACACTGTCATTCTCAATGTTCTACAGTCATTTAGCAGACGCAATGTAAAATGAAATGATCACATGTTGCACAGTGGTGTGGTTAGCACCATAACCTCACCGCAGAAGGGTTCCTGGTTTAAACCTTGACTGGAAGTGTGTGTGGACTCAAGAGTTTGCATCAGGGACACACTGATATCAGATTGTGTATCAGTCCGATACTACATGCGTGTACTCAGGATTCATAAAAGTGTTCAATACACAGAAGCCGATACCAATGTGGAAAAACTAGGCTGTCAAAATTAGCACATTAATGCAAAGAGATTCATCTGTCGTATTAACAAGTTAAGTTGTTATTTTAACCCATAAACAACAAAGTTATGTAGGTGCTTTGTCCCCCAAAAACTCAGTCATCACATCTGGTCCACACTCCTTACTAGTTAACTGTAACGGGACTAATTAGTACTCATTTCGATACTTGGTATCAGCATGTACTCAAATAATAGTACTTGAACTTGAACTCTTTTTTAAAAATGTGGTATCAGTCCATCCTTACTGTACATGCATGGGTTTCTCTCTGCATGCTCTGGCTTCTTCTGCTCCAAAAACATGCTTGTCAGGTTAATTGGAGTGGAGGCAGCTTGTCCAGGGTGGACGTTGCCACTTGTCTGTCCCTGTATTAGATTTGTCAGGTATAGACAAGGCATGAATGCTCACGTCATTTGCAGAAGGATAAATCCAGAAATCAACACAATATTCGTCCAAATAGAAGATGATAGCAAGTGTGATATACAGTAAAAAAGTTGTCATGATTTAAAGTTTATTTAGGTGGGCATCGCATGCACATGGCTTGCAGTTTTCCCCAAGCAGCCAGCATGTCTTTAAACTGCGTTTTAGACTCAGTTGTGTCAGAAACTCTTTTTAAACATGAAGTAAAAAATATTAATGTCCTCATTGATCTGTTAGAGCAAAGGCACTTTACACCTTTATGTCAATATTCCTTGGTTTAATTCAGACATTCAGACACTACATATATACAGTAATATTTATTATTTGTCTGATGTTGGATAAAGATCTGTCATTGTTGACTCAGAGTTAGCATATTGTGCTGCAGCAACTGACATAACCTACATAACTAACATGTGTCAGGTGTTGTGAGGATTATACTGGAAGATTAAAGCAGTTGAAAATATTGCTTATTTATATGTTTCTCTTGGGAACTTGTGTAATTTTGTGGTTGTGAAATTTCATCACCCCTTACCTTTTCTGACCTGCTGGTTTCCAACATTAGATCTATGCTGTTAATTTGGCTCATAATGTGGAAGAAACAGAGCTTGTGATGTACTGCAGCTAATAATCAAAAGAAAAAAGAAGATGAAGCAGGAAGTTTGTCATTTCTTTATTTTTTGGAGGCTAGTGCTCTTCTGTCCCTCGATGTGACTTGCATCGTGCAGTTTCTTACTCCCTTTCCAAACATGAAGCTGACACATTGAGCTGCCATCGGTTTAATAGAAAAGTGATGCACGCGTGAAGGACTCAACTGCTTTGGAGGCAAAAAGACATCGACATTTCATGGGCTGTGATTGCCTAGTCACATCTCTCCGTCTCGTGCTATGGACAAAATATTTTGGTCTGGCTGCAGAGAAAAAGTCATGGGTTTATACTTTATTTATAAAAATATATATGCAGTTTCTCATTTAAAATCCCAGTTGACAAAACCAAAAATGTTTTAAAGCATTTTCAGCAACTTCAGGTGAAATGATTGTTTGTGTACCTGCATGCTTACTTGTTTCATCAATGAGATCTGTTTCTCTCCTTTTCTGTTGTTCATGTCAGGTCCATCTCCTGAAAGACCAGCTGAGTGCCGAGGCCACGGCTCGGCTGGAAGCCCAGGCTCGAGTCCACCAGCTGCTGCTGCAGAACAAAGACCTGCTGCAGCACATCTCCCTGCTGGTTAAACAGATCCAGGAGCTGGAAACCAAGATGGCAGGACCAAATTCCAGTGAGTTGGTCATTTTAGAGGCCCAAACACATGCCTGCTGTATGACAGAATTTTTAGTAACACTTGCAGACAGCAGAACGTACATACACGATCGAGTATGCACAACTGCAGAGAAACATTTTGACCTAGGGACCATTTTTACACAAAGACGATCACTTCATTACAGCTGACTGCAGGTTGAGTGTAAACAGCAAAACGAACAAACACACCTGCCTGATGAAGAAGTGTGGAAAAGAAAAAGGTCAGTATTCCAACATTAGAAAACCGTTCCTGGCAAACACTGCAGATCCTCCCCGAGAGTTTGAGCACCAAACATCTCCAATTTGCATGTTGTGTCAGCAGAGAAC
This sequence comes from Rhadinocentrus ornatus, assembly GCA_037177495.1. Classification (NCBI taxonomy): domain Eukaryota; kingdom Metazoa; phylum Chordata; class Actinopteri; order Atheriniformes; family Melanotaeniidae; genus Rhadinocentrus; species Rhadinocentrus ornatus. Next base: position 4,367,808 of record JBAMHW010000016.1, on the reverse strand, counting down.
ACAGTCTGTACCTGGATGTGTGACAAATCTGAAGCATCTACAGATTTGTTGGGAAAACAGTCCCTGATTCCTCATCACTCGCTTCAATATCCTGCTTCCAAACATCTGCCAGAAGATAGAAAAATAGATAGAAATTGACAGATAGAAAAATAATTCCAAGTCAAAGCTGCCTTGGCTTTATTTTTGCAGTCTTCCTATCCGATTTTTTAACAGTTAAACTGGTTGATGTTAACATATATAACTTCATAAAAACTCAACAGAAAAAGAGATTAATTTTCGCTGTATTTGACAAATGTACTGAAATCCCTAAAAAAAAAAATGCATCCAAGATAATTTACTGCTCCGAATACCTTCAGGCTGCATGATGGTGTGGTGCTTGGCACCATGGCCTCACAGCAAGAAGGTCATTGGTTCGAACAGTGGCCTTTCTGTGTGGAGTTTGAATGTGCTCCACGTGTATGCGTGGGTTCTCTCCGGGTACTTCGGCTTCTTCCCACCATCCAAAGCATGGATGTTAGGTTAATAGGTCACTCTAAATTCTAAACTCTACATGTGTGAGTGGTTGTTTATCTTTCTGTGTTGGCCCTGTAATGGGCTGGCACCCTGACCAGGGTGTGCCTCTCGCCTGGTAATTGCTGGGATAGACCCCAGCTTCCCTCTGACCCTTAACAGGAATAATCAGTATAGCAAATAAGTGAATACCTTTAGTCCCACAGTTGCTTATTTCACACACCAATAATTTCAAGATTAATAGAATCAAGGAGTATTTGTATATTTATGCACATTATTGGCAAAGAGTAAGGCCAAGAGTGAGCAGATGGTTGTCAGAGCTTTCTACAATAAGACTTAAACATCATTTCCATCAAATCTGGGACCTCTTCATTTACCATATAACAGGAACAGACTTGACGTGTCAACAGTAGCCCTTTGCAATCACCAACACAAATAGAAAAGTAAAAAGTATAAAATGGAGAGTTTGTCTTGTTGTGTTTGGTTTATGCAGCTGCGGGGTCTTTATGTCGGATAAATGTCGTAAACACATGCTCATGCAAAAGAAATCCCATCCACTCTTGTCTTGTTACCCAATTTTAATCTGTGCAACAATCACTACATTTCATTTTGTTTTGTTGTGTCAGTTTTTACCAATAAGACTAATTTTGCTGTTTTAGAAATGTGCATTTGCATATAATTGACTAAAATTGTACATATTAGACTTTTAAAAAGCAGCAGATAAAGTTTTAATACAGTAATGTTCCTTTCAACAAACCAAAATCCACCTAATATTCTTGACTCATTTTGGGGATTTCGAATCTACATCAGTTACAAAATTATCTTCAAAGAAGCACTTTAGTTTGCACCACGATAACACAGTGAGGCCTTGATATCAGAACAGTTAAGTCATGAAATACAACGTGAACGTTTTCAAAGCAGAAGATTTTTACACAATTGCAGCAGAAGAAGTATCAACAGAGGAAAGATAAAGGGCAAGTAACATGCCAGGAAAATCATAAATCTGTCCATGTTGTGGTAAAGGGAAAGAAAATATGAAAAAGTGAGATAGAAATATCTCTCGGAAGTGTGATGATTATGCCAAACATGCCCTGAGAAAAACAGAATGGTGAAAAAGGAACTCTACGCTGGTTTTGACAGAATAGTTCAGCATCCCAGTTAGCACACACACAGTTTGCACTAAATCCATTCTCACAACAGAAAAAAAATATCCAGCCACACAAGGCTGAGGGAGCGGACATGTTCATCTCCGTCTCCAGTTATACGGACATCAGACCAACTGAGCCAACCACAGTCGTAGACTTAATGGAAATTCACTCTGAGTGGATTGGGTTTTCAGATCGATCCCTTGCGACTCAGATTCTCAGACTTTATACACATCCTGTTGCTGTTAGTCAGTCCCTGACCCCCTCCCCTTTCCAGCCGCTCCATCTCTCCCCTCACATCTTCGTACATTTTTAGCCAGCTTTTCAGCAGCCCAGCCTTGCCCTCCAAATGTCACCCTGCAGGAAATGATCTTTAATCTTATCAGCAAACATTTCAGAAATGCCGTGGTGAGAAATCTTCTCCTCCCTCACTGGCAGCTGAACTTTTTAATAAGCCACTCATTTCAAACGGGAAAACTTTACTGTGAAGCTGAGATAAGCAGTGATAACTTATTTTCACACTCAACAGCCTCTGTTTCAACTTTCCAAAGTTGATGAGCAAAGTCAATAGAGGTTTTTTTAAGTATTAACATCTCTACTGTATTAACACTGTGTGCATCAGTGGTTCTCATGCTTCTACACCTCTAATGGAGTCAGGTGGGTGAGAAAGGATTGTATCAAGCAACCACCAACAATCATTCTAGAAATAATTCAAATACTGATTAATGACAGAGTTTGGCAACACAGTTTAGCAACAAGCTAGCGGTTTCTATAATTGAGTGTTTTTGTGGACATGAGCAGGAGTTAGAAAAGTATAATCAGGAGTGCAGCAGCACACTAATCACGCCTTTAGAGCGAAGTTATCGAACAGAAACCAATCTTCACTACATGGCACCTGACTGCCTGTTGTTTGCCGAAAGATACTTGAGTAAGGACCTGATGGCACAAACATTTAGCAGTTTGGTCACAACACCCAGCAGAGTGTGGAGAACATGTGAGCATCCATCCAGCCGGACATGGACACAGCAGCATCGTTCTGTAGAGATAGTTTTCTTCTGGATCTGGGAGACTAATCATACCGCTCAGAAAGCACAGTGGTTTGGAGAAGATTGCGAAAGTCTAGCCAGTGTCTGGACCTGTCCTGAATGCAATAGAGCACCTGATTTAAAGAGAGAAACTCCATTTTGAAGCCTTTTTTTTTTTTTTTTGCATTTCTGAACCAAGTAGGAAGATAATGGAAATGTCCATCCTACATATCTGCTGTGGAAGATTCTCCATCTATGCAACCATTAAAAATAATGTTTTCGGCCAAATTCATAAATTATAATGTGAAAAATGATTGTTAATTCATGAATTTCCAGCTTCAGTAGAAAAGGGAAAATTTCCCACTGCTACATTACGCTCATTAAACTCTAAAAGAATTATTTTACTATGTAAAAAATTATAATTAAAACACACTTAAAAAGACTCTTTTTTGCTGTTCTTGTAGAAGGTTGTGTGTAGATAGACAAAAACAAGCTTCTTCTTTATCAAGTGGAACAGAAGACTGAAATAATGCACCAGAAATATAAAGTTGTGCCATTTTGTGGAATATAAGAAGCATTTAAACTTCTAACAATGCTCCTCACAGTTCAGCTCACTGCTACTGAGCTGCACAGAAAGCAGATTATATAGGATGGATGATCTAAGATCTTTCTCTCATCTACAAGGTGTTGTTTTTTTTGTTTTTTTTGTCTGCTTACAGTCAACCTCTTTATATTGAGGCCTATTTTTTTCCTTCTATCCAAAATGACAAACCCAAAATAAATTGAGTACATCTGTATAATAACTACAAAGGCTGTATGTACAATCATGTTTTCAAAAGAAAGTGGACACGTGAGATTTCTAAAGAAGTGTCAGAATCAAAATATGTTATGTGAGAGTAAATTTACTTGGAATACGGTAGAGAATGTAAATGGTTATCCTCACCTAAAAGGGAAACACGTTATTTTCACTCCAGACCAGAGTATTTAGCAGGCCCAGTTCATATAGGACTTAGTAATGTCTGATGTAGGTAAGTAGAAGTTAAAAAAGTGAACCTAAGCACTTTTACAGATGTTTTAATAGAGGTGTTTTGTGGGTAAACATGTAGGTAAATGACTAATGTTATTAATCAATGGTCAGAATTAAGGGAAGTTTCGGGGACCTTCATGGTTCATTTCATACAAAGATAGAGTCATAGGAAAACACATCAGCAGTTTTTTTTTTTAGGTTTAATACGACTTCTGACCACCAAATAGCAAAAGTAAGACATGCGAATGACCTAATGATCATTTACTTTGCTGTTCTTTGGCTGCTAGCTTGCACCGCTTGCATCTTTGGAATCTTCAGAGTCTTTGCTTTCATATGTTGTCATATGTTTGTGTGGTTCGCTTGAAGTGGAGAAATTAGCAGAAACTGTAAAGTAGACAGTGTCTCATGTTTTGTTCTTATATAATTTCTTGCAGTTGTTGTAATTGTCTCTTATTTAGTTGGAAATGCTTGGTAGAGTCTTTGAGCTTGTCATTTTGATATGCTACATGTTTAGATTGCAGCTTCCTATCACGTGCAAAGATCCTCTGTACTACACGTATGTTATGCAGCCCCCTGTACTGGAGGCTCCAGTCCTGAAGAGGTTAAATCAATAAGTTCAACTCCTGTCCTCCAGGAAGAAGTAAATCGCAGACTTCTCTTTTTCATTTTCCATGTTTTAGTTTTAGATTGTGTTTAATATTCTCTAATGTGTGTCCAGCTCCAGGTCGGTCCCTGTAAAGTGGATGCCATGATGATGATGATGAAATGCTCTGAAACGTGTTTTTCATTTTTCTTACCCTGCACAAGACTGCACGGATTTATTAGTAGTGAAGTGATTTATTTTGTTTTGATTTATAATTCTCCGTTCTCCCCGTTCTCAGTCTTCTTCCCGCTCTGGTGTTGGCAGGTAAATTTAAATCAGGGTATGGTTGGATGTTGAGCAGGGTATAAAATATTTGATCTATTATTTACTCCTTGTCTTTTCCTGTTTATTCATTGCTTTATTTCACTCTTTTTGTCTTCTCACCTTGTCTCCTCTCTCCAGTGGGTTCCCAGGACAGTTTGTTGGAGATCACCTTCCGGTCAACGGTACCACCGGTGATCTGCGACCCCACCACACCCAAACCTGAGGTATCAGCCGTCAACCTGCCAGCACTCACCGACGGGACCAGCAACGCCTTTTCTTCTTCCAATGGGACTGTAGGAAGCCCACTAGGTAGGGACCAATGTATACTCAAACTGGAGTGTTTCCGTTTCCTCCCGGGACCCCCGGGACTTCCACCTCCTCGACTCCCCTCGCCACCTCCGCCGTTAATGACTAACAGGCTGGAGACAAAATGTCATGATGTGTCTGAGTCGCCGGCAAACTTGTCCCGCGAAGTCGAATCTTTTGGCTGTCTGGAGTTTGCCAGGTTTCGCGAGTCGGGTATCGCCTCAGAGTACGAGTCGAACACAGACGACAGCGATGACAGGGAGGATGAGGACGAAGAGGAGGAGGAGATGGATATCTTTGGTTGGGGAACAGATGAGGAGACGCTGAGGCTGCTCAATGTTTTGAACAGACAGGGGGCTCCTGACTGTCTGGGAGATGAAATAGCAGTGTAGTGTGTTAACCCTGCTGTTAACGTACTGTTAACACTCAAACATTACTTCATTTAGGATTCAGGAGTTAAGAAACCTGCTGTTGAGATGAAAGAAGGAAGCACTGATCTGTTGTTTCCACTCACTTTGATCTGTAAAGTTAATACTGTATGTAGCAGCAGGCTATGCCTGATCGGTTCCTGCAGGTTTTTCTACAAGGCTCATCCCAAATATGTCAGGTCAATACTGGGTTGCTGTAATTGATAAAAACAGTTTGACACTTCATTATTTAGAAATGTCCAAAATATTACCTTCCTTCTTTTTTGTTATGCATAAACATAAATTACTATTATCAGACATTTTGAGATGTTTTACCTTGGTGTATCTCAGCTCTCGTTAAACATTGCCAGCAGCTAGTCAAAGGGTGTGTAGCAACCAATACAGTAATGACAGCCAATAGCGTAATAATTTTGGCCATTTTAGACGTGATAAAGCCAGTTATAAAATAATCTGCCAATAATACTTTGAAATTGTTTGAGCCAATAATGTAATAAGTTATCATGCCATTGGTTGGTTATCGGCATAGCATAAAAGAATCATTTGAAAATGTAACAGCTGCAGCCAGTAATGTGATAATACAAAAATAAGTCCACATTTCTGATAAATACAAGTTTTTTTGCAGTTTGCTCATCAAAAATAGGTCGAATTACATTATTGAAAAAGTTATTATATTATTGCCTGTTGTTACATTATTGGTTGCTACGAGGAGGAAGTCTTAACAATTCATAACCCGCTGATGTTACTTTCGCTGCAACATAGCATCGTCTGCAAAGACACTGCAAGGGTTACACGTTACTGGGGCCAGATGCATAGATTGACTAAAACTGTGGCTATGCAGAAAAGTAGAAAAGTTTATATGCCACGTTTGTCAAGCCATGAATCAGTATGGTTCTCTTTTAAAAATTGGAGTCATCGTGAACATATCTGCACATTCACACACTTGATTTCCACTCCTGTTTATAGCCCCGAACGGGATGTGGACAAACACATTGTTTGCACCACAGCGAAAAAAGGCATCACACTGTAAGCAACAGCAAAAAGGAAGCACAATTTCCCCAAAAGTGAAATTCAGAGACTCGTCAGTGAGGTGCTGAACATTAAACTAGTTTAAATTAGTTCTTAAATTATGAATAGCATAGACATGAAAGGCTAAAACCTCAATCAGTGCACATACAGGCAGCACCAGGGCAACGGGAGGACGACAAGCTACATCTGCTTTATCTGATTGATCTCTAAATACTTGTCTCTGTTAAATTCTCATATAATATTCCAACATCACTGTCAGGATTAAATTGCTCTGACATTTGTATTCATGGTCGGTTTGAAGACATTTTTATTTGTCAGTTTACACTCTTCTTGTGTAAATACCAGTTTGTGTGCAGGAAAAGGTGTACACATGTTTTTTGTGTATACTCATCATTTATGCATCAGGCCTCTGAGGCATGCTGTGTAATGTGAATTCCTTGTATCGGCTGTGTATTTCACAGCGAGATCGGCTGAGAAACAAATCGACTCAAGTCCAGGATGCCAAGCTGAATATTATTAATTACAGAGTGTCAGGAAACAGATTAAACCTGTGAACTCAGGCATTTGTACAATTAATTACATGGAAAATGTCTTAAATTTGGCCCAACTACTTACTAACATGTCAATATGATGGTCACATAAACATTTGAATAAACACGATCTCAGTCCTGCCACAAGTAGGTTTTTTTTCCAGTCAGATAAGATGTCAACCCCTGAACTCTGAACCCAAATATTCCAGACATGCTAAAATCCCAGGAGCTTAAGTGTTAACAAGAAAAAAATAATGGGGGTCCAGTCGAATATTCTTTTTTTAGGTCTCAGAAGTATCAAAGAAAAAGGTAAAGTAGCTCTTCAAACTAAATTTAAAAAGTCTGAATGTACCTCACAGCTTCCACAGACGTGTCCTTTTGAATTGGCATTTTACAAAGTTAAGACATGCATGTGCTTTCCTGTTTGCTTCCTGACAAGAGCTCTCTGGTCTCTAATAAACAAAGACATTTTTGGTTTTATTGTTTTGAAAGATATTTAAACCATCAACTAGATAGTTAATTTATCATCTCGACATAATAATGTTCAAAATCTTTATTAATCACGGCTGTTCTCACTTTGCTGCCCCTTTCTTCCATCTCTGCATCTTTTATTCCTTTCTTTATTTCCTTTAGCAAATCATTTATCCTGTCCTTCATTAAATGCTGAATCATTCTTTATGACAGAAAGAAGAAAATTTTATCCAAGTTACTGCAACTTTTAAAAAAATTCTCCAGTCACACTAGCTGTGATGTGCATGGAGAAATATGAGGACAGGAGGATGACAGCAATTAGCCTGTGTCATGTTTACTTTTCTTTTAAAATTGCCACCCAAACAAGTACTATTTAATTTACTTATATTATTAGATGATACATGATAAACCTTTTTGTATCAGCATAACTGCATTAGACAAAGTATCAATGAAGAAGTATTTTAAAGTAAAGCAGAATTGTAGATTGCGTTGAATGCCTGTGGTTAGTGATGCAGACAGGAATTTCTTCTCCCATCAAACCATGACCTCATTACATTTTCAAGCAAGTGAAAAAAAAAAAACCTTAGAAAAACAGACAATAGGAGGTTCTTTCTCTGATTATTCGACTGTACCCCTGGAATTTGTTTCAGTGTGCTGTCACACAAGCAGTGGCAAAGTAACATGTATTTCTGTGTCTCTGCTGCCAGTTACTTCATGGTTTAAAATCAATTCAATTTTAATGAATATGGCGATCATTTGATTCACATTAAGTCTGAGGACAATTTTCAGATCATTATTATTATCACATTAAGTCTCACCCACAATAGAAGCCAAAAAAAATGTATTAATCCGTATGTAGAAACTCTTCTTTCTTGAGACATGTCATTCTCATTACTTTCCTCTTTCTTTTTCCTTGTTTCCCGGTGACACACATGGACCTCTCCAACATACTGTATATCAAGCATGCTCAATACCCTGACTTACTTCATTTAGGATTCACCTGAGCTTTGAAATTTCCCCACATCTAACAGGTTGAAATGTAAAATGTAAAACTTTGCATGCGCTCATCTTTGCCATGTCACCTTGTAGACATGTCAAGCTGTAACATAAATCAAACCGAAAGCTCAACACACAGCTGCAGTTTTCACAGTGTACATAAAGAAGATCTTCTCTACGCTGTTTCAGGGGGAAACATTCCCAGTTTATCCAGACTGGGAGAAAACGTGGAAGGGTTTGGGACATGTCATTAAAAACTAAACCTTGGGTTTGATCTGTGGATAAACTTTGTTACTGCTCAGAAATAGAAGATCCTTCTTGCTCTGTTCATAATCCACGACTATTTTTTAATGTGTGTACAACCGTTGTTTTCTACATCATCCTGCAGGACTTTTGCACTGTTCTGTCCTTGACTTCTGCAGGCAGCCTTGGTTTGGTAGTCAGAACATATTTGCACTCTATTTCACTCGTCCGCACAGTTTCCCTCCTTTATAATTTATGTAAAGCTGGGATTATTTGGACCTTGAGGATCACTGTTTCTTTTATTTAACCCAAAAACAAAGCCTCCCTTCTCGTGCCAGAACAGTGTCTCACAAATGACAGCCGAGAGTATTCTCATTTGTTTAAACTCTGCTTTGTGTTTAGCCTCCAGGCTCAGTGTGGTATTAAAGTACTCTTTTTGTTTTACAGGAAAAGTCAAAGAGTTTTCATTTTGGCCTTCAGTTTATTGGAGCAGTACTCAAATAAATGTCGAGAGTCCAGTATTTAGTTTTATAGAGACTTGAAGAGAAATCAGGCCAAATCTCAATAGTGCTCGCTATCTTTTGGAGAGAGCTTAAACCAGATAGGATCAAAACGGCCGTCAAGTAACCAGACACTGCCAGATGAAGGTGTTAGCATTGAGGGATAACAGAGATTTTCTGTCTGGAAATTTGTCCAGAATCAGGCAGACATGGGGATTAACCAGAGTGTGTCTCTCAAAGATAGTAGTCATGGATCTGAGGTCTTCACTGGTACAGATGATATGCCCGATCCTGTATGGACCAGAGAGGAAACCTGCCAGAGCCTGACAGAGAAAATGTAAGAGTTGCAATCAGAACAGAAACTGAAGATAAATGTTGTAGCGTTTACTTTTTGCCTCTCGCTCTTTATCTCAAAGACACAATTTTCTCCTGTGATGATGAAGCACAGCAAACTTGAAAAGATCACACTTACATCTTTATTACAGAGGCATGAAGGGAGACGGATGGAGAGTGGTTTGAAGCAAAGATCTTTGACTGGGAGTACGTCAAAGTTCAGGATCACTGCCTTACAAGCCGCTCAGGTTCAATTTATTTACATTAACCGGAAGGGACTGAGATACTGTCTGTCCTCAGTGGATGAAGGGCCTTTATGTTTCACCCGGTTTTCAAATTAAATCTAAAGATAAATTTCAACCATTTCCTCAAGTAGTTAAGGAAAAGAAAATTATTCTCACTTTAATACATTTGTCTGTGAGAATGCAGAAGATGAGCTTTTTCAGAGCTTAAAAAGTTTCTGTCTGCATTTTACGGTTGTGTTATACAAATTTCCATATTTGAAGTTACATTCTTATCCACTCTGCCTCCTCAGCCTCTGGGGTAAATACTCTTTTTGTCTCTCCTCCTTCATTTCATATCATCTGTATTTCCCTCACTTGTGCTCCACCTTCACTTTATTCTCCCGTTATCTCTTGAACCCTCCTTTTTCCTTCGACCTCTCCAAAATGTCAGACGCACTGTTTTTCTCAGAAGTCTCTTGTTGCCATTTCATGCATTAACGATTCATGTTGTGTGACTAGAAAACAAGGTACAGCCCTCGGCCTTTCACCTTGACAGAGGAAGCAGTAATTACTACGTGAAGGGCTTGTGGAGGAGGAAGTTATTAGAGCAGCTTTTCAGAAAATGTTGACTTAAATGAACCACCTGTTCTGGAGTTAATTGGAAGCTCCCGAGCAGAAGCAGATTGAGGCAGAGACAGGCTATTTATATGTTTTAGCTCAATGGGAAAGTTTGAAGTGTTTTCTGGTTCTTTTTGTTTGAGCCTTAAATGAATTCAGGGATTACACTTTAGCATGTGGGGGGGAAAAAGCTTTTTTTGCAATTCAAGCCGCTCAACCTCTTGGTTTGGACTACGTTTCAGCCTATCAGATGGTAACAGATCCCTAACATGTTCCAAAACACGTTGAACAAAACTGTCTTGTGTTTTCAATAGCTTTCAGTCAGAATTTTTCCCCTCTCTTACACGGCTCAGCATTAATTAAAACATCCATAGTGGTCATTGTCTTCATGTGAAGGCCACATTGCTAGCTCGTCCAACTGAGCAGAGCAAGGTTTGGTGGCTTGTATGGATTTCCCTGTCACAGACTCCTGTTGTTTGAAACTGGGGTTAACGGTGGGGACAGCGAGGGAGCTGCTTGGATCAATATGCAATACACCGCTCAGGCTGTCACCTGCAGAAACACACCTAAATACACTCACAGGTGCAGCAATGGGAGGCTTGGACTCAGCCTACCGAGACTTAACACACACACCTCCAGACACTGGAACCCAGCAATGCATCTGAGGGTTGGCTCTGAAACCTGCTGCTCATCCAGTCAGTCTCACTTTTTTATTTGCTTCTGTTTTCTGTCAAACTGTATCAAACGGAACATTACAGTACAGCTACAGCACATTAAATATATCAGCACATTAAATAGACAGATACATGTCCTAGCTTAACATCTGGTTCCTGCCGTGACCTCTAATAAAACTCATCTGCCACACTATTAACCTCGAAAAGTCCGCTAGATCGGCAGTACCCCCGAGCGCTATCACTTATATCATCAACGGTTTCTCAGGAACGATAGTGTGTAAATTGTGAAGGATAGCTTACTCTTTAAGTGAGCTATGGGACTTTTCCAGGCCTTTATATCCTGTGCAGGAGGTTCATGATCCAGCCGCAGTCGTAGTTTATTCAGAGACTCAATCCATAATGAGTTATCCATGATAACACCATTATCACATTTTTGTAAAAAAAAGAAAAAAAATCCTTATCCCTACTACGTTGCTAAGAGACACTGTTTTGACCCAGAAGTTATGATGAAGCCACTTCCTGTCAAGCTTTTGGCAAACCAGCTATGTTTGTTTGAATAGAACAAAAATAAAGAGTAGAATACAGCCAAGAAGACTTTTTTGATTAACAGAGGCACCCAAAACAAGCTGAGTTGGAGTTGGTTGTGTTAAAGTAGCAGGTAAAATTAGCATAAATATAAATAAATATATAAAAAAAACAGCTGGAGGAGGTTTTTGTGTGTTTGTTTCAATGCCAACGTGACTTGACACTGCTCAGAAAGACTTCAGGGAATGATATGCAGAAAAAGCTTGGTCACTGTTGATCTGTGTGTTATTTCTATAAAGTTCTGCTAGTAATAAATTCTTTTATTTTGTTTTGGTGGGCCTTTAAGCTGCTATATCTATTGATTCATTCCTTTGACATCATTTCAGCCTCATAATCTGACAACTGAGCCTCAGTGTTGACATTGTTTACAGTGCATGTCGGACTCCACCAAGGCTTCACCAGTTCTTATTGGTGTTCATTGACTGGATCTCAAGGCACAGCAGGGGAGAGGAGGGTATCTGGTTAAGGGAACCTCAGGACTGCATTCCATGCTTTTTGCAGATAATGCAGTTCTGCTTGCTTCCTTCAGTACATACCAGGGTGTTTCCCAGCTGACTGTGAAGCAGTCAGGATGAAAGTCAGCCCCTCTAAGTCTAAAGCTATCGTTCCTAACTGGAAAAGGGGGGATTGCCCCCTCCAGGTTGAGAGTGACTAATTGCTTTAAGTCAAGGAGTTTAGGTGTCCCATTAGGGATTGTAGGAAGGAGTGGAAAATGCTCATGAATTAGGACTTCATCAGCAGCAATAAGGGTGCTGTAGTAGAGACACAGCTGAGCGGAAACGTAAAGCTTTCGATTTACTGGTCTTTCTATGTTTCAACCCCATATGGTCACAAGGTTTGGGTAGAGACTTAAAGAATGAGATTGTTGATACAAATGACTGAATTTGGCCTCCTTTGGAAGGTGGATGGGCTCAGCCTTTAAGATCACACATCCAAAGGGAACTTGGCGAGGATTCACTGCTCCTTTGTATTAGAAGTAGTCAGCTGAGTTGGTTTGGATGTGTAATTATGAAGCCTACAGTTGGAGGTTTTCCAGACACAGAGAAAACCCTGGCTCAGGGAAAAGCGTGTCTGAGTCTCCCTCTTCTGCATCCCAACCTCAGATGAAAATGGATGGATTAAAACATACAAGAGTCAACAGTTTCCAGCTTTAAGTCATTCAGGTCTTTTCTTATCTTGAGGTTAATTGTTTGTGTGCCACATACACACAAAAGAGTATGTTCTAAGTGTGTCGACTTAGAACACACATCTTACACACGTCCATGCTCAGTGTTGGACCTTATTTATGTGTTAAATTTCTCTGAATGGAGCACACTTGTTAACATTACTTTAATTCTGATTCAGCTGCTTCTAATCCTAAGATCTTTAATTCATCCCTCCAGAAAACACAGCATTGTTTTTCCCTAAATACTTATGTCAAAATGGACAAAAGAGAGCATGCTGGCTGAGAGGAGCAGAGCAGCAGAGAGATGCTGGGAACTACTGAGATGTTTTCTTGCTTCTTCATTTCCCGTACTTCCTCATCCATGACTACATTTTTACTTGTGTCTCTCAGACACTGAAACTCTCCAGGGAGTGGTTCAGTCAGACAGACGGTGATGTGGCAAATGGCTGAATGAATTATTGATCTAATGACTTTGATACGAGAAGACTGAAGGCATCCAAACATGTCTGACTACAACTTGCTAGTCTTTTATTCCTCTCACCTCATGCCTTCTTTTTTCAGTTCTTCTGCTACCCTGGTTTATTTTTACTGTTTTTCAGTATTAATTTATGAGTTTTACTTTATTTAAGGTCAGACATTGGTATGTTTGAGGACTCTATAATGCTAATGTGTTTAATAACAAAAAAATAATAATAATAATTGTTTTTAATAATAAACACAGTACAGAGTCTGCACTTTTGAAGGTTGTTGACGATGTTTCGATGACCACAGATTCCGGTCACTGTGTGGTGTTGGTACTGTTGGACCTCACGGCAGCTTTCGACACAGTGGACCATCAGATCCTTTTGTCTTGCCTGGAAAACTGGGTGGGTATTCGGGGTGTGGCTTTGCAATGGCTGAAGTCTTTTCTGACTGAGCAGAGTTTTAGTGTCCAGATTGGGGTTGCTGAGTCTTCTTTGGCCCCTATCATGTGCGGAGTTCCTCAGGGCTCCATCCTTCGACCTCTTCTCTTTTCGCTTTATTTGCTTCCATTTCGGCACAATTTTTAGAAATCTGGGCATCCCCTTTCACTTTTATGCAGACGACAGTTAGATTTATTCCCCCCTGAAAAAAAGTGCGCCCTCAGTGAAACTATTATTCGATTGGCTTGGATGTCTTTTAATTTTCTTCATTTTAATGACAGTAATACTAAGGTGTTGCTACTTAGGCCCAGTGATGCATATAAGGGACCAGCTGACCTGGGGTTGTTGACAGATTATTTGAAGCCCACAGCAACAAACCTTGGGGTGCGCTTGGATGGTAACCTTAGACTTGACTCACAGGCAAGCTCGGTGGTCAAGTCCAGTTTCTTTTAGCTAAAACAACTGTCAAAGGTGAAACGATTTCTTTCTCAGCATCATCTTCAGATTTTAATCCATGCTTTTATTTCTAATCGCTTGGACTACTGTAATGCACTCTATGCTGGGCTCAGTCAGATCTCCCTTGATCAGCTGCAGTTGATCCAGAATGCAGCCGCTCGACTTTTAACTGGTACTAAAAAACGAGAGCATATAACTCCGGTTTTGGCCTCCCTGCATTGGCTGCCTGTTCGTTTTAGAGTTGATTTTAAAATTCTTTTATTTGTTTTTAAGTGCCTTCACAGTCTTGCTTGATTATGCTTATCCTGTTTTGTTTGTTTGAGGGGGGGGGGGGGGGGGTCTGTCCACTCTAGCACTTTTAAAAAACCCTGTCTTTCTTTTCAAGTCTAGA
>JBAMHW010000016.1:4293522-4346745 GCA_037177495.1 Rhadinocentrus ornatus | reverse complement strand
GATGCAGGTGAGGAGCCTGTTGTCTGGGAAACTGGCACGCCCACCAGTGCCACACACCCGAGCAGAACCACAACATCCAGATCATATATTTACACTGCCATCTTATTATTCTTAACCCTTTAAACGTGTTTAGAACTGTGGTTTTTGCCTCCCCATGAATGAGCAGGAGGTAAAAGGAGCAGATATTTAGAAAACAACTGGAAATTAGTTATTGTAGTTTAGCCCGCTCAGCAGCACAGTCAGCAGTTAGAGCTGCAGCGGCGGCTGTGACATACAGTCCATTAGGGCCACCTCCATCACGTCTGAACTCACAAACAATCACATGCACATTTACAGGTCCAGCCCGCCCAACAAAATCCCATCGATTCGCACACTGAAAATACAAACTGATGTTGGCTAAATCGTTCAGCTTTTTATGTGCTAATTTACCAAAATGTAAATACAAAGATAAACAAAAAGCAACTCAATCTGTGTCCCACGGCTCTCTGTCTCCAAGGAAACAATATTACAATAGTATTTGGGTGGGTGCTGTTATCGTGATTTGTCTGCAGGAATGCCCACAGTCCTCCTGTCATGGATGGATGATGAACCCAGGAGGCCCAACATCTCTCTGTTGTCTTTTTTTTATGCATGTATTTGTGTTATTTTTTTGTTGTTGTTGTTGTTTTATGTTAAATTTACTTTTCTTTTTTATGTTTTCATCTCTTTCCTCTCATTTTTGTTCTCTGTACATCTTCTTTTTAAAAAATAACTCTGAATGTCTTTGTCAGTTTTTTCCCTTTTTGTCATTATTTGGCTGATTAACGAGAGTTCCAATTAAAAACTTCAAATAGAGGTGAAGGACTAGGGGCCCAAAATGTTTTGCGCCTCATGGATTAAGCCTGGTGGAGATCTTTGGCTTATCCTCGCAACACTTCGCTCTGCTGCGACGTGCACAATAACCCGTGATTATTATGCAGAACTGTGCCTGCTGAAAAATTAACAGCGTGTGAGTCATGAGACAAAATATGACTTTCAAATGCAATAACCACTTTTTAATTGGCATTCAATTCTCATACTTGACCCAATTAAAATTCACACGATCAGCTTTGATTTCTGAAAGTGGGACAGAGGAACATAGAGGAAAAAAGAAAAGAAAACCTGGTGGTTTCTTCTCTTATAGGAAAGGCTTTACTCCAGTCGTAGAGGACCATCATAGAACTTTCTGCTTACTTGTTGATCTTTTGCTGCTCATGATTAGACATGACCATGAATTCTGATTGGTCAAACGTTTGACATGAAGTGGTTGCATCATAATCTCCTAGTCAGATATTGAGATCTCTTAGCAACATAGTAATGATGGCGATAATGTAATAAATAATGGGGTAATTCATGGACCACTTTTTTGTGGATATACAAATAAACCCTATATTTCGTGACTGGATTGTAAACCTTCTGGATATAAATGCCTTGACAACTTTTTTAGATCACCTGAAGGGTAAACTATTCATCCCAATTTATTCTACAGAATTAAACACGGCTGCTTAAGCATTTTGAAGGTTAATATGTATGAGGTTGAGATTCAAAGACTTCTTTTTGTTTTTACGTGGCCTTGGTAGCACTTAATCTCTTATTTTCTTCATCTTTTTATTTCCCAGCAGCGCAGAAAAGAAGCTGACATGCAATGGGTGGCTATGGAAAGGACATGGAGTTTCACACCTCCTCACTCTAGTGGAATTTTCAGGATAAAGAAGAAACATAGTGACCTCAACAGTTTGTTTTCAACTCAAAGACACATCCTACTTTGTAGACTTGGCAGGTTACCTTTTTAAAGCTTTCTGCAGATGTGCTGCATATTGAGCTTGTCTTTTTGTGTTCTGTCTGCAGACTGACTCATTCATGTTGAGATCAGGGCTCTGTGTGGGCACACATCTGTTGTAAGATGCTTTGTTCCTCTGCCAAAGCAAGAGCTGCAGATTTGCTGTAACGGCAAAATACAGAATCAGCCTTGGAGGAGGATGCTTGCTTTGGGAGCTTTTGCTCTTCTTGTGACCAAAAATAGTTCTTATGGGTTTGTGGGTTTGCGTTTAATTCATTTGCTTTGAAAAAAACGTCTCTAAGGAGATAAAGAATCTGAATTAGGTCAAATATTTACAGAGTATGACTTTAACCATTGCAACTGGTTTTTCTCATGATGTTTTTTTTTTTTACAAAACACTTGTGTTTAAATTATTCTCTAACAGAAAACCCACTTGTAGATTTTTCTGTTATATTTCCAGTATCCTCTCGCTCATTGCCGTTCACTTCAGCAAAGATAAACTGACCTCCAGTCACAGTTGGAATGCCGACACTTGCCCACAGAACAATCAACAGCCTTAGGAGAAAAAGCCACATTTGCATTCATTTAGATATACTGGATCCTTGGGGACAAAAAGGGGTGGTCCAGCAGAGAAGTGGGTGTGTGTAGAAATAGTTGGACACATCTGTTTTGAAATGATGAAGACACAGGCTCCCGGGCTTCTTTTTCAAAACAGCACGCTTAACCTTTGCAGCAGAATTCATGTTGAGAGCGCAACATGTCCAGAATTTACTGTAAACCTTTATTATACGTAGAAGGAATATATGACTTCATCATATGAGATTAAGAGGAATATTTTATAGCCTGTTCAATGTGAATGCAGTCAGAACATGACTGGAGGCAGTTTTTATCATGGATGCAAACTTATACATTTCTCACCATGAGTTCCCAGTTGTAGAGCTAAAGATTGAATCTTTAAAGCAACACTACATAACTTTCCGACCTTGAAATGCTGTACATCTGACTTGTTTTGTTGGAACACCGACATTCATCGCGTACATTGCCCTGCAGAGTCCCGAGGGTGAGAAACATTTCACTTTTTTTTTGTTTGTGTTTTTTTGTTTGTTTGTTTTGTTTTGTTGGGGTTTTTTCCAGCCTGGGGCATCATGTGATATCTGTATCTTGTTTTGTGGCACCGCATGACGTGTTAGTAACTGAATATCAACACACTGGCCATTTTAGAAAAACAAAATAGAAAACACAGAACGAAATTATAGGACAAAATGAGTAAAAGAAAGAGAGAAAGTGGCAGAGAATGAGATAAAACAGTTTACATGAGACTGACTAGACTGGCTAGAGAGATCTCAGAGAAGAGACAGGATCCAAGACGGTTGCTGTGTTAACTTCGTAATATTCTCCCCAATAACTTTTTTCTTGTTCTCAAGGCCACAAAAACAAGAAAAAAATCTGTTTTGTTCCATTTAATTTATACTCCACAAGATGCTTCGTCCACGGCAGGGCGGGGATGATGACAGGGGGATGTCCAATCAAAAGACCAATAAGACCAATCAAAAATACCCCCACAAGAAGAAAGTTCTGCTCAACTGATCGGTAGAACAAGCTGCAAGAACTCCCAGACCAGGGCCACGAGAGCAAAATAACGTCATTTTGTTCTTAATGCCTCAAGAAGAATAACAAAGTTCTCCCTTCTCGCAGAGTATGTAACAGGTTTAAGCTTTCATTAGTTTCCTCGCATCCTAATTTGCTGAGTCATGCGACTTTATTTTAATCATAAAAGTCCCAACAGAAGAGAGGTCCCACTAAAGATAAGACAAAGCAGTAAATCCTAATTTTTATGTAGCAAGGAAATTGTTTACAAATCTGCAATTCTACCAAAAGTGATAGATACTTTTCAGTCACAGAGACATTTCCAAAGAGCCTAAACAATTCCTTCAGATTGAAAGTGTTATTGGGTCTAAAGATCGGGGAAAATCCGTCAGCCGATGTCGGCCCTTGCTGCTGCACATCTGCCTGATAAACAGGCACAGTGCAGAAGAAATGCATCTCAGCTTCCATACCTGTACAAACAAGCATGAAGGCAACTTCCCACGAGGCCGTGATGAGGTGTGAGTGTTTTTATCAGTAAGTATCTCATTTTAAGAGCCTCTGCTTAAAAATTGTATACCCACAATAAAATGACATTGAATATTTGTAGTAAAGCAAAGCAAAAGATGTGTAAATATCAGTATATGTGTTACTGGTGGAAAAGAAATTTAGATGGCACATAGCATAAATTTAAAAATTCAGGCTTGCCTTTAAAATAAATACACTTTCAGGATTAATATCAATATTTCTTGGGAATGATGCTAAACCTCTATCCTATCATAGCTCAATATGTGAACATTATGTCTGCAAAGGCCAACTCAGATGAAGTGAAGCAAAAAAAGAAATCCGAGAGGTTTTAGTCCACACAGATTAGGCAAGGTCTCTCAATTGGCCAGCAGAGAAGCTGCTCTCATAGTCCCCCAATAAACAGCTTTTACAAGTTATAGTGGAAATTAGTACCAAGATTTCTGAGACAGAAAAGCATAAATCAGAACCCATAAATATCTCAGCCCCAAAATTATAGCAGGAACTCTTCAAAGTACTACTGTATGTCCGGAACAGGGTTGTTTTCAAAGGCAGTTTTAGTTCCTGGTCCCTGCAATGGAAAGGTCCCTGCAGCTGAACAGCTAAGTAGTTTGCTCTGAGTCAATGATGCAACAATATCCGATTGAAATGACAGCATCAGGTTCGGATTTTTAAGGTCCCATATTATGCAAAATTCCCTTTCTAAAGGTTTTCTAACAGTCATATGTGTCCTCATAGCTTGTGTATGAGGCCCAAGAATTTGAAAATTCTGTCTCCTCTCTCACTTTCTTCCTCAACTTTTTAGCAAATGTGTGCTCAAACACATCACAAAGGGAAAAAAAACACTCCTTCCGGCAGTGGATACTGTCATTGACCCGAGCCTCCGGCTAGCTTACCCTCTAAAATCACCGAGCGGGCACCAGCGAAAGCCGGATCCTCTCCCATTGAGGAGTGTGGAGTGGACAGGCACTACTTATTAACATTTAAAGGTTCAGACACAGAAACAGCTCGTTCTCAGTAGAACTCACTAGAGCTACTTTTGGAGTGGATGAAATGAGGGGTAATACACTTTGAAAACAATGTTGTTGGACCTCTGACACCCATATGAAGTTGTTGAATAAATGTGTAATATGGGACCTTTAAAGAAAAAAGCTGACAATTTGTACTGAAAATTTCTGTTTGCAAAGCTCAGGTGCTGCAGTCGTGATATTTTTGGTCCAAGTAGGTAAAATAGGTCCAGACCTAACTACCTGCCCAGCATCTATAAAAAAACATTACTTTTACTTTCTACCTCTACATCCACTTCTGTATCCTCTATATAGTAAAAGTTTACATTTCTCTCTATTCTTCTCACATCGCTTCTATCTTCTGGAAGCTAATGGTCTCTGCATCACATGGATTCACTATACTGGATCACGTTTTCTCTGCCTCTGGCTAATGGACCTTGTAGATCTTTTCATTGGGATAGTAAATGAAATACTTGTGTGTGCAAAGAGAAGTCAAGGTTAGCGTTTCATTTCAAATGGCAACATTTTCTTTCCATTTATTTGTTGAAGACAGTGGCGCTTTCAGAAATGCATATCCTGGCCCAGTCCACACTCTTCTCCAGTGTGTCCTCTTGTAGAAGAAGCATTTGTGTTGAAGCAGAGGCAGATGACTATTGTGCACTTTTGGAGGTAAAGTGATCTGAAGTCTAATGCTTCTGTGTTTCATTAAATGCATTCCGAGAAAAATTTCTCTCCAAGAGGTAAGATATTCCGTATTGAGTAAAATTAAACTTTAGCTCCCTTTTGTTTTTATGTCCCTTATCCTGCATTCTGAACCATTTATACTGCATTGTTTTACTATTGTGGCCATTTTTGTGCATGCGTTTCCTTTAGTTTTGCTTTTTATGTCATTCCATGGTCATTTCCATGGGAGTAACTCTGAAGTTTTACCATCTAGAGCCCATATGTTGTGCTGAATTTTGCTGTGCTGTGCTTTTGTTTGTTTCTTTTTCTGTTTTTTTTAGCAAGGCTGCAGAGACAAAGCTTTTTGCTCGCTTATTTAGGAAGAAGCTGAGCTAACTTGGCAGCAATAGTAAATAAACTTGAAATAATTTCTAAAAGTGTTCTGTGGGGTTTCCCACTTCTATTATTTAAAGCTTGAGACTCCTGCAGCTTTGTTACATACATCTCTCCTAAAGCAAAGATTTTGAGAGGCTGCAGTGTTTTCATCTGTTTAACTTTCCCTCTGCACATCTGTTTCTTACACACAGTTGATCAAAGTATGTTTGAGAACTCCACTGCCCAGCAGCAGAGTCCCCAGATCTCCAGACCAGGTCAGCCTTCCGCTCGACGCTCTGCAGCATCAGGTAATTCCAACCTGGGGTCCAGTTGCATCGACTCTCCATCTTCTGGAGGACAGCAAAGGCTGAAAAATGCTATTAACCTGGGGAAGGCAGTCGGTGCAAAGGTCAGTGCAACATAACGATGTGAAGCATTAAGCTCTGCAGATCCTTAGAAATGCCCAAAACTTAATCATTTCTTTCTGTCCATCTTCATCTCTTCCATTTTTTTTTGTTTTGTTTTGTTTTTTTTCCCAGGTCAACGACTTGCTGAGAAGAAAAGAGCCCAGCCATCTCGGGGACATCGGCGTCACAGAGGTCAACAAGAATGTCGGTGCCGTGTGGAGCTGTGTGGACCAGCTTGGCCAGACTACTGCTAACAGGTGCACACACACACACTTTGAAACATGTATCTTCTGTATTTGTATTAAATTCAAATCCTAAATATATAGTTATTTAACCTGATAAAAATCAGAAAACCTTTCAGAAGCATTGATCTGTTGTCTCTCCATTGGGGAGCAGTCAAGGAAAAGTAGATCTTTAGCAGCTCAGATCACATTTATCTCTTGATGTTGGATCAAAGAGAAAGTTGATTTTATGAGTGTGTAAGATCTCTTGATGTCCTGAGCTGAGAAACTAATTCTTTCATTTAGTTTCTGACTTAAAACCAAAAACGTTCAAATGCTCTTTGTGATTGTTTCTTATAAATCTTATTTATTCCTACAGCTCATGAAATTCTCTGTTATTAGAACACAAGTAACAGAAAGATTTTATTTTAAAATTCTATCAGGGTGAGTTAATAACAAGACTTTTCTCATCACTCTTGGGAACAGCTTGAGAAATGAAGGTGGTTTGGTTATTTTTTACAATGCACAAGGGGCCAAAAGAGTAAAAACCAGAGAAGTTAGACTGAAGTCCTCGCTTTTTGCTCTGGACTCCACCATCACTCATCATGTTCTTATTAGTCAGCAGGTGGCACGATATCTCTGTCCACATTGAGGGAAAACAAAGTCATAAAACTTATATAATGGAAGAGAAATATTTGTGGTATTCAAACATGCGCAGCAGCAGAATAATGGAAAATAAAATATTTGATGTATTTTCACACAGATCAGGGTGCAGGTTTTTTCATTTTTAAGTCTGATGATGTGTCTAAGTCACTATTCAGGGTCTTCTTGTGATCACCTACAACATATTCCCAAATCTCAACCATTCCTCTTTTTTTCCCCTTCTTCTTCCTCACACATAATTTCTGTCCTTTTACTTCTCTTTCTATATTTACATACGCTTGTGCAATACACTGAATATTAACTTAAGCCTTTTAATATAGAAACATGAAGATAGTAATGCCTAGAAAGGTAATTATTATTGTCTACTCCTTTTTGGACCACAATAATTTAACAGAAATGTCTGCACATTTAATTACGAGTTTTGGTAAATGGTCTGTACTTTTATAGAGCTTTTATCCAAAGTGCTTTACATTACACGTCACATTCACCCTTTCACACACACATTCACGCACTGATGGCGGTAGCTGCCATGCAAGGCACTCGCCACAACCCAGGGTTCGGTGTCTTGCACAAGGTGTCTTGAACTCGACTTGGCCGAGGATTGAACCAGCAACCCTCTGGTTACAAGACGACCACTCTACCTTGCCGAGCCCCGCCGCCCCCTGAGTTTTGATTTTGTTATTAAGCGTGAACTTCTATTTATTTTTTTTGTTTCTCTTTACTTTGTTTTCTATTATTATGTTCAAAACCAAACTTAATAAGCTTCAACTCTTTTCCAGTCAATTCTCGCCTTTCGACTCTTTCCCTCGGCTGGACCCGCCACCGCCGTCGGGGAAGAAGCGCCTCCCTCGAGCACTGAAGACGACCCAGGACATGATGATCTCCTCTGACCCCGTGGTCTCCTCCCCAGATGCCACTGACACTCCCTCCTTCCTCCCCTCCCCTGAAGAGACACCTCTCACCACTAAGGAGGAAACGGGGAACGATGAAGAGCAACCGCAGGGAGCGAAGGAGGATGAGAGATCGGCCGATGTCGTGTCCAGCCCTGCGGAGGACAAAGCTGCAGCGAAGTCAGAGGCAGCAGAGATCATCTGCAAGGCTGATGGAGAGATGGGAGGAGAGGAGGGTGATGCGGAAGAAGGGATCACTGACGGAGGTGCTGGGGAACATCAGCACCAGCTCTCAGTGCCAGACCTCATCAACAAAGATCCTCCTCTGGAATTCAGAGCCAAACCCTGCGACGTCTGGCAGAAGGCATCTGGGCCAGACTCCCGGCTGGCTTCCACTCCCTGTTCGGGTAAAACTTCCTGCCGTATCAGCCTGGGGGAGGACGTCCTGCTGGGGAACGGCGCCCCCTGTAGTAAAGGCACCGGAGTGAGCGCAGACGATGCAGAGCCTCATCCGGACTTGCTGTCATTCGAGTAACACACACAAAGCTGGAGCTGAATACCAGCCAAGTTGGAAAACTTGGAACTTTTTTATTTAAAAATCCAACCAACAAATACCTGTGGAGGCAACTCAGACGGACTGCAACAAGTATTACAAATCAATATAAAATTTTACTGCCACTTTTAAATGCATAACCCACCCTACTAGGTGGGTTAATCAACAAACGTGGCTGATCTCTGGTCAGACGCTACTTTTTTTGTATTAATGAAAATAAAAACTGGCATTAGATGGACAACACGTAGCAGCAGAGAAAGAAATGTTTTAGTATATATAAAGTTTTAGAAAAACAAATGATAAAATGTTTTTTTTAAGAAAGAATTCTGATTTATTTACTGTGTATTTCTTGTACTTTCGCTCTTAAAGGTGTCATGTCTGCTTTAGTTATGCAATGACAACCAGAATATGTAACAATGAATGTTACTACTGTGACGAAACATATTTTAAATAGGCTGAAGAGTCAATCAAACCTTTGATATATTTTCACTTAAAGGACATTTCATTACAAGCTGGTTATAAATCGTACAAAAGCTGCTGCAATAAAGCCAACTAGAAAATGCATCTAATGTAAGTTATATAGCAACATCATTTACATTTAGTAGATTTTAACTCTGCTTTGAGAGTTTTCATTTGAACGCAGGCTCAGGAGAAGAAGAAGAAAGTGGAAAAACTGAACGGATGTGAACGTGTTTGAGATGGGAAAGTTCAGGTGAAGTTCAATTTCAGCTCAGTCAGTGTAAATGTCGAGCAGCAGGACAGGAAGCCTTCATTTAATCGAATAAGAAATCCTTCCTGACTCTTTTTGTTCTAGCAGCCTCACTTTTCCCCTCCTTTGGCACAAACTGCAACCCTTATATTTAATGTTTTGATTTTCTTTTTATTTATTCATTTGAAAATTTCTGCAGTGACCACAAAAAAACATGCAAAAGGGGGCTGCTAAACCAGTCAGAATAAACTGATCCAGTTTCAGGTTGATGATATCTGAATGGATGAGAAGTTGTCCAGCGGTGAGTGATCTGAAAGTGACGTCTACTCAGATGGATGTGTGCATTGGTGGGAAATCAAAGGGTGAGAAGTGCTTTTTCAGCCAAAGAGAGGCGAGATAATGAGCTGTCAACAGCAAGAGACAAAAGAAATGCGTTTTATCTGAGCAGATCTTAACGTGACAGACCAAAGATTGAAATTAACGACTCCATCAGACAGGTTGTTTGTTGTTATTCTGTTTGTCTGCAGGAGACAAAATAAGCAATAATAGAGAGATTGTATCTCCTTTGTTTCCACTTTGTCTTCTGATGATAAGGTAAAAAAACAAAGTGAATGTTTTGGTTTTGGTTTTTCTGACCAAGACTTTTTTTCTGTGCATCCAGATATTTTCTATCAAATTTTTTGAGACTTGCATGTTCACACCCTGAAAATTTGAAGTGGATTTAACAAGACTGAGGCCTCCAGCAGGTCATATCCAGCTGAAAGAGAGGAATCTGGAGGACTTCATGCCAACAGTTTGTCTGCGAGGTGAATATGTCTGAACTGAAAGAACTTAAAAATTTGGGCAAAACCAACCCTTTAGAATTAAATGCACAGGAGGGAAACATGTTCAGTAACTCTGTTTACATGGGATCCAGCACTTGGGTTTTAGGAACGTTCACTCCAAAAGAGACCAGGATATGCTGCCATGTCAACACCTCCTCTAGTATTATTTGGCACACATTGTAGTGGCTGAAAACTCTAAGAACTCAGATACATAAATGCACATTTTTGCAGGGATGTAAGTAAGCAGGTTTCTGCCATCACATGTGACCGTCATATTCAAGATACGATGAACACCTTCGGTGACAATTTAAACTTAACAATCTACAGCAGGGAACCTCGAGAGCCACTGTCCTGCAGGTTAGATGTTTCCCTGCAACAACGCACCTGACTCAAATTAATGAGTCGTGAGTTTGGCACAGAACTAAGCTGTTATAGCACCATTTAATTTGGATCAGGTGTGTTGCAGCAGGTAAACATCTAAAACCTGCAGAACAGTGGCTCCGCGGACTGGTGTTGGTGATCTCTGATCTACAGCCCATATTAGAACTAATTTGGGGCATTTTATCATTCAGCCAACTGACTTTTAAGTCCTTAATCTTCATTACGCAATCGTACAATCCACATTTCAGGTAGGTTAGAAAAACTGATGGCTCTCATGTTAAAATAACCTAAATTACTTCTCTGGTTTTTGTGTTCTTGTCAGACCCAAACAGTAGTGGTGAGAAATTATTGTTGCTGTGTCTTTTACTTAAAATAACTCCTGTTTTACTTTGTAGCCTGTTGAGTCTGCAGATGTTTTCAGTGCAGAGAAATTCGTGCTCGGCTGCGTGAACGTAGTATCAGAGATGTTAACTTAGTAAACTTAATATATTAATAGGCTAAAACATAATATGATTACAGGTAAAAGCAGTTTGGCACAGCAGCTGCTCAGTTAGGCAGAAATGTTTGTTTTCTTTGAAACGAAGTCATTACTGTGAAAGACAGAGCAGAATTTCCACTCTGAAATCCAAAATTCACTTTTGTTTTTGTTTTTTTGCTGATGAAGGCAAAGATGGGTTTTTTTTTGTTGTTGTTTCTGAGTATGTCCAGTGTTTCTTGCTGTAGCAAATGAAGGAAAGTGATTTGTTTAATGTTAAGTCATAGACTTAAGTTCTGTGTCATTTAGCTGCTTCAGATTTTTCTTCCTGTTTTTATGTTGATAAAACTTTTTAAAGCCAGTCAAAATATTTTCATCCATTTTGACGAATGAAGGAAGCTCAAAGCTGCACATGAAGGCTTTCAGAAACAGGGGACCGGGAATTTTTATCAATCATATTTTTAAACTGTTGGAAATTAAGTAAATTTTATGCTTGTTTGTTTTTTGTAACAAGATCAAAATGAAACTGGTTTAGCCTTTTCTTTAACTACTATGCCTTTTTTAAGTGGGGAAGGAATCATTTCTTGCAGTATTTGTAATCTTATAAAAATGGTCTTAATCGTGACCTCTGAGTTTTGTCTTTGTGTGATTTTTTTTTTACCTATTAAGCATTATTCTGGCTTTATTTTATCCTTATTTGTTCCGGGAGTTTCAGCACTTCCTGTTTTAACCAAATTTGCCTTGTAACTTTTCTGTACCAGTCTTCTTGTGTGTGTCCCCTCTTTCTGTTAGATATCCGTCCATTTTGTGAGAGCCAAACTCAGAAACGCAGCACTGGCAGAGATTCAGGAGTCAAAGCTGTTCTGATGTTTAATTCATCTGTTTGCCCTAATTCACGGATAATCCCGCTCCTCCTCTTGGCATCTCCAAGTGTTGCCGGCCTAGTGTTTGCTGCTCAATCGAGATGAGTCGAAGCCTGTCGGGAATACGGAGAACTGAAAAAGAGAGACGACTGCAGGATGAGGCGGTTTATTTAACTCCCACATCAGTGCTATAAACAACCCATCAGCCATGACACGCAGGTCTTGTCACTGTTTGATCATTCAAACATGAGGCATATGTTGATTCAAAGGCATCTTGGCCTCTGTTCATAATTAATATCAAAGTGTTTAATAGCTGGATGGCTGCTGTCAATGCAGGCTTGTTTGTTGCGTATCCAGAGAGGAGGTTCTTGGCTCATTTAGAGCTCTCCAGAACCAAAGCATTAACAGGAGGTGCTGCTTTTCATTGTTTATTATTTACATTTCTTATAAAAGCAAAAGCATGCTAGCTAGGTTCATTTGTGTTTCTAAATTGTCCCAAGAAGTGAGTGTAAGGGATTGCGTTGACCCTGTGATGAACCGGCAGTGTGTATAGGGTAAATTAAAGTTTCAGGCCAGCATAAAGAAAAATAATTCCTTTATAATGATGCAGCTGTAGCTTTTATCCTTTTATCAAATCAAAGTACAAAATGTGAACATTATCTCTGCAAAGGCCAACACTGATGGAGTGAAGCAGAGCTTAATTAGATGTTTTTAGTACAGGCAGTTCAGGAGAAGTCTAAAAAAATGGCCATCTTGGCACAATTTGGCACCATCTGTCCTCAATTTCCCCGAATTCAGGGACCTCAGGTTTTATATATTAAAGATTATCTTTTCTAATATTAAGTGGAAATTAGTTTTATATCAACAGATAACCCCTTGATATGGGGCAACTAGTTTTTTGAGGTGGTCCAGACAACCAGATAATACAAGTTATAACAGAACAACCCATTTGCCTATTTCCTGAGAAACCAGTGGGATTTTGAACAACAGCCTTTCAGAGCTTCTAAGTAATTTCTTATAGTTTGAAAAAGAAACAAGAAAAGAAATTAAATAAAAAGGATGATTTTTTGTGTAAAAAACAAAACAAAAACATAATATAAATAAAAATAAAAATGTTAAAAATTAATTCAAGTTGGTCAAGTTTTCCTGAAGACAACCGTAGAGCTCTTGAGGTTTTTGTATTCACTGTTTTCCCAGCCTGTTGGCCTGCAGGACTGGGCTTACTCAAGGTCAGTCACGAAAGGGCACATTAAGAATATCCCTTCTGAGTTTGTATTCGTGCTGAAAGAAGACCCAGAGACAGCATCACAGCTGGCCAAGGTCTTTGACCTGCATGGCAGAGTGTTTTTATAATGCTGCATAACCAGCTGCAGGAAAACTTTAGGGAATACTTAGCAGATGATTCCAACAAACATTTGTCAGACAAAATCACGAATAAGCTTCAACCAGTTTGAAACAGAAACCTGGTAAGATGGGTTATGCAGTGATCATGATCTTGCAAAGCCTAAGAGAATCAGGATATTTCAAAGTGTCCAGTATGTGACTGACTCACTCTGAATGCAGGGAGAACTGAGATAGAAGAATAGATTCTTACAGAAACAGTCTCCTCACTGATGTGCAGCTTTGATTCACCAGATGAGGAGGCAGATGTCACGCTGATGAAGGAGGGTGACAGCAGTGTCATGATTGCAACCTTTTTCTCTTTTAAAAAGAAACCCACATTTCTGACATGTAGTAACACACACACATTCAAAAAGAATGTTCATCTTTTTATATTTAGATTGTGAGGCTGAAGGCTGTAATGTCATGTGGTCAGGCTGAAACTGCTTTCAGACGTGCTGCAGCCCACGGCAGTCATGCCCTGCCTGAAATGTCTAACTGAGCCAATGTGCGGATGAAGAAGGTTATTGTCAGGAGAATTTATAGAGCTAGAATGAAAAAAAATCGCTAAAATAAAGAGAAATACATGTAATAAACATATATCTGAATAAATTTAAGTATATAATAAATAGATAATTTTCTATTTACCATGTTTGTGTTGAATGGTCTCTAGAACTTCCTGGGGTGAGTGTGAATGGTTGCGATAGATTAGCATCCTATCCAGGGTGAATCCAGCCTCTCGTCAACTAATTGCTTGGAGTGGCCCAATCTCCCCCACAACACTGAATTGAAATAAGTAATATAGAAAATGGATGGATTATTATGTATAATATATAATTAAATATAAAAATAAATTGAAAAGTCTACAACCTTACGCAACTTATTTTAACCCAAAACCTTTTAATTTATATTTATTAAACAGCAGTCTGATGTGATGTCAGCCATTGTCTCATTTTATTCCTTCATTTGTTCATAAGTCAATATGAAGTCTGAAACATCTGGAACATCACTTCTGCTCAGCAGTCTACAAACCCAAACACTGTTGGAGGACCATGAGTTTCTGAAATGTGCTTTACTGTGATAAACCATGAAAAGCCAAAAAGAAACTTTTACAAATGCATAACAAACAGTCAATGGTGAATTAGCTTCAACCAACACATTAACAGGTTTTTTCTAGTCCCATTAGTCAGAAGATGCTATAAACACACAGGCTATTACATTAGGTTCACCGGTTTAGTTACTGTCTAATTCAATTCAATTCAAATATCTAATCAGCCAATGACATGGCAGCACCTCAGTCCATTTAAGTACGTAGGCATGGTCAAGACAATTTGCTGAAGTTTAAAGTGAAACTCGGACTGGAGGAAGAAAGCAGATTTAAGTGACTTTGAACGTGGCGTTGTTGGTCTGAGTATTTACTGGGATTTTCACCCACCATCTTTAAAGTTTACAGAGAATGGTCTGAAGAAGGAAGTCAAATAAGTGCTGGTTCCAACCAAGGTCTGCAGAACAGCATCTGTGAACACACAACACGTCCAACCTGGAAGCAGATGGGCTACAGCAGCAGAAGACCACACACGGGGTGCCGCTCCTGTCGGCTAAGAACAGGAAACTGAAGCTGCAACACACAGACTCATAGAAGATAGAGAAACGTTGCTGGTCTGATGGGTCTCTATTTAAGCTCCACATTCGGGCTCAGAATTTGGTGGAAACATCATGAAAACATGGATCCATCCTGCCTTGGATCAACGTTTCAGGCTGCTGCTGGTATAATGGTGTGAGGGATGTTTTCTTGGCCCACTTTGGTCCCCTTAGTACTATCTGAGCATGATTCAACCACCTGGCTACTTCCAGCCATTTTTCTGTTATCACTGGACTCCAACAGCCTCCACAGTCACCAGATCTGAGTCCAGCAGAGCAGCTTTGGGATGTGGTGGGACGGGAGATTCTCATCATGGATGCAGCCGACAAACCTGCAGCAACTGTGTGATGCTGTCATGTCAATATGGAGCAAAACCCTTTGAGGAATGTTTCCAACACCCTGTTCAATCTATGACACCAGGGATTAGGGCAGGTCTGAAGGAAAAGGGGGTCCAACCTTTTCTCCAGACTTTTCTCATGCAGGCAGCTCTCAGCCCACAGGAGAAACCATATCTGCCGACACATTACTCACTGCCAACTGTCAGGATTAAGTTATCGAGTTTATTGATCTCTATGGGGAAGGATTACAGTCTTGTGTGTGTGTGTGTGTATGTGTGTGTGTGTGTGTTGGGGGTGCAGCAACTTTGTTATGTACAATAGCTTCAACCGTAAAAGAAAAATCTAAATAACTAGCTGTTACTGCTTATTGACAAAGACAACAACACCACACAATAAGGCTGCAGAGTGTTCCCTGTGGGAAGATTATTGATGAATGGATCAAATGGCAACTGGGGAGAGTGAAATAAAAACTCCAGCATGTTCCAAAAGTCAAACTCTAAATAGCTTTAAACATTTAGATAAATGGGGCAACTTGATTTGTGAATTGAGTGATATGAGTTTCACTCACAGTCACAGCAGGAAAAAAAACACTGGCTAAAGTTAGATGTGTCATCAATGGTTATGAATGTGACTATAATGTCTTAAGAATTATAAATGTGCACATCTTTTGCAGTTGAAGATGTGTGGCAAGATGGACTCTCTTCCTCCTTCCTCCTCCTTCTGTAAAAGTCACAGAGCTGGTGTGGCTATGCAACATATGAGCAGGAGGCTGCTTTTTCAGTGCGTCTCTGTCCCTGGCGAGAGCTTGATCTCCAGGTGCTTGCGTAGTAGGCTGCATCAGGGTGGTTCTGTAGGCCTCGTCTTGCCGGAGTCTGTGTTTGCCGCTTCCCCTACTGACCAGTGAGGACCTTCCTCACCTGTGTAGGAGAGCTGTGCCTCGGCTCCCAGGCTTTTTTAAGTGCTGGTGGGTCCAGCTGCTGCTGTTTTTCTTTGTCTATCTTTTCCTTAGTGTCCCTGTTCGATACCCCTCACTGTGAACAGGATCTGAGGTCTATCTAGAGCTCAGTAAGACTCTGGCTCGATGACTGATTTGTCTTTCCATATGCCATGTTGTTTGATAATTTGCTTTTGCATGTTTCTTTTATTATCAGCCGAACCAGGACTCGTACTGGGCTTGTCTGACGTTTATTAATGACCCCCAGTTCATTTACCTGTGGTTACCTGTGGCTTGCTTTCTAATACAGGGCAGTGAATCAATATTAGGTTTTGTATTTATTTTTACAGAAACTGTAATTTAAACATTATCATGCCTGAATATAATTCCAATTATATAAAAACAAAATAGATTCAGGAAAAAAAAAGACTTATAAAATATATGTAAATGTCAAATACATTAATAACAATAAATAAATATTCATAAAGATGCATAAATAATGTTAAAGAATGATTAAAATAAAATCTTATTTGAATTAAACCTTTTCATATTTCAGAATCGCATCTGTTGCCGTGCTTTCTAACCCGTGTTCCTTGAACTTTACCATTCCTAATAAATGTAAACCCTGCTGGTGTTGTTGAGCAGTCACAAGTTATGGGAACATTTGTAATGTAAGAGCATTTATTCCCCTGGTCCAGAGGTAGGCAAGTTCAGTCCTACAGAGCTGCAGTCCTGCAAGTTTTAGATGTTTCACTGCTCTAACACACCTGATTCAAATTAAATGGATAAAACAATCAAGTTGTGCCCAGGGACCCATTCATTTGAATCAGGTGTGTTGAAACAGGGTAAAATCTAAAACTTACAGGATTGCAGCTCTTTAGGACCAAACTGGTCGTAGGACTGTCCTCCCGTTACACATGCAAGAATCTAGTTGCCTTTAGAATTAAATGGTCAAACTGAGACAAAAGTTCCCAAATGAACAAAGAAAGATGTTACAAAATTATGCAAACATGTCTGAAAGTTTTAAAATTTTACTTCAAAAATTATCCAAATGATGTGTAATTGTGGTGAAATTTCCACAGATTAGAACAAAACTTTTGTCCCCTTTTGCAGTTTTGATGTATTGAATTATAACCAACAGTGCCATGAAAGAGACCACAGAAGAACTTTTTTCTTAACTTCATGTTTTTTTCCTTATACATCACAATGTGCTTCTTGTAAAAGAAAAGAAGAAAAAACATGCAAAATTCAGGTGAAAGGAAATGTGTGTTTTTGTTTCCTCAGAAGCAGGTGAAGTGCAGCAGTCCCTTGTGGTTTTCTTCTTCTCTGTCTGCCCCTCTCCCAGGGTTCATGATGTCTTTGACAGTAATCGCTCTTGTCTCTCACAGTCCAAGTGTTTGTTCCTGTCTGACTCTGTCTGTTGTTCTTTTTTTCCACTCATGACTGACCAAAGGACAGAGAATGTGAAGTTATGCTGAGTGCATCTACTCCCCCTCCTCCATTCATCCAATCCATCCATGCATCTGTCGTCAGGGAGCCATCACAGCCTTTCAGAGGCCAGACTGGGCCTCTTTAATGGGAGATTGTCAAAGAGTGCCCTCTAAAGCAGAATGCAAGTGGTGGGACAGATGGATAATTAAACAGGCAGATAGGCTGTTAACTGAAGCAGCATTAGTCCATCTCTGAGGTGAAACAGTCCAGAGATGCTCTGCAGTGTTACTTCTTTACATGTTATGTTTGGACAGAAAAGTAAAGCAGAGATCTGTCAATGTTGTCCACTAAAAAGGACAACAGATATTCAGACATTTACTAAATTGGGTGTATTATGGTCCTCTTAGAATTGCCTTCGTTTCCACTGTGTGGACAAATCAGTCCAAAGATCACAAAAAGAGTTTTTTTCTTTTAGGTGTTTGTAAAGCATTTTAGAAAAAAGAAAAGAAAAATCCTGATGACTTATTTAGTAGTCAGGGCTCGAGTACCTCCAGAGTATTTTAAATGTTTAGATGTAAATTCACACACTTAATAAAGTTATTATTAAAGCCTAATAAGCACCTTGATTCTTAATATGAGACCAGTGAATGTCATCTTCGTCCTGGTGATAAAACAAACATCATTAGCTCCTATTATTAGCTTAACTCACATGTTGTTGGCTTCGAAACCACAATCTGTATCAGTAAAACTAGAAATCTGACTTTTCTTGACCCACTGGCTTTAATTTGGCCACTACATATAAGAAATGTACAGATTCCACCTGAAGTAAAGTGATTTACAAACCTTTAACTAAGCAATCACTGCAAATTCTTGCATGATTTGACTCAGAGGTTCGCAAGCCACTTCTTTCCATCTGCTTTGCTCTGATCAAGGTTTTATAGTTATTGTTTCTCTTTTCCTCATTCATCTTTCTTTTGAAGTTTTATGAAAAATGCAACTGAACCTCCGCTAAGGAGATACTTGAAAAACTGAATGTTACAGTCCATTCAAATCTAATTAAACTTTATTTATAAGCAGCACAAAGTGCTTTACATGATAAAAAAACACATTTTTAATATAAATATAATCTTCTCACACTGAAGTATGAAACATCGAAGTTCAATAATACACACCTAATCATACTCTTTCACACACACATTGCACAAATACAACCCACACATCTTTTTGCACATAAACTCTGACTTCTAGTTGTTTCTTTATCTAAAACATCAATATAAAAGCACAACTGGAGATAAACCTCTGGCTTGACACTGATGTGAGGAATTGGGGAATCGTCCCTTTCTACAAATGTTTACCAGTGGGCCGTTAAGGACTAAGAGTAATATTTGCGAAGTTCATCTTTATTTTGTGTAACTCAATAGATGTTTTCCTCTTTAATACCAACAAAACCCAACATAGTACACTATAAAAGGCTCAAGTGTTCCATCTAGTGGACAGTTAAGATAATTACACCCTTAATCAAGTTTGACAATCTGGAATACAATTTATTATTACTACTACTACTTCTGCCAGTTCAGAAATAAAATCTGCTTGTAACAAAGTACATATTTAGTATTAATTTAATTTATAGAGTAGCAAAAGTAACCTGTCTCCTCCAGATTTTTAAATTTGAGTAACTGGTATCTCTTTCTGCTGTCTTTAGACCCGTTCACCGCTTACAAAGAGCTTTCTCCATCTAAATGTAATGCCATGAACAGTAAAAATGGAGATACACAGGATTACTCGGACCACTCAGAGGTTTGACATCTGGGGTCAGGTGGTGTGTCGGGAGGGCCTACAGAGCTGCAGCTACTGGGAGACAGAGCGGGAAGGCCAGCAGATCAAAATACTGGAAGAAAGGTACACAAAATGAAAATTTTCATTGTGATTAAAGTGTTTACAGGGATTGTAGATGGTTAGACTCCAATTACTGGTATGTTAAATAAATGTTTTGGGTCTCAAATCAGCAAAAAACAGTTTTTATGTCTCACACACACACACACACCTCATGGTATCAATCCATCCCAGAGATTTTATTAAATTGTCAGTGTAAAACAGTTTCCACCTCTGGGATGCTTCACACAGCGGTTTTTCTTGTTATGGAGACAATCTCAATAGAAATCCACACAGACAGCTGCTTCAGTGCAAGAGTTTGTTTTATTATTAACCGTTGACACAATCAGCAGAGAAACGAGGCATGACGACGAGACAAAGAGAGGCGGACTGGGATCAGATCTTGTTGAATGCTGCTACGTCAACACTCTGAACCTGAAACAGAGCAAAGAAGACTTGTTTACTCTAAACTACGTCACAGGTGGGAAATTATTTTCCAACTTACTATGTGACCTGAAATCTTTCAGCTTTTTTTCATGTGTAGTTTTGGCCACTAGATGGCAGCAATTTCCTGACAAAGGGGACTGAAAACATCTTGATAGCTCCACTTGGACTTCTTTACTTATTACCATAAATGTAGTTAATTAGGTCACAGCAAACCACCATTCTTCTAAAATAAACAAGGTATATGTATGTATTTTTTTTAAGTTGAATTGCCTGTATTGCTTAGTAGTAGTCAGTGTCTTACCTGGAGTACTCAAATGTCAAATTGCTTTCCTAACTGGAAGTGACGGGTTTAAAAATCCACACTACAGCTCTCACTCAAGACACTAAAATTTTAGATGGTGAAAAATGTCCTCAACTCGTCCCCATTAGGAAACTAATTTTCTAAACTGTACTGACTGCTGTCTACCGCAGGTAAGATAAATACTTTATACAGTTCCACGTTAAAAAAGAAAAATTTAAAGCGGTTGATGATCCAGTCTAGATGTTAAACAGCTGTTGCTGCTCCTAAGATCCTGAGAACTGATGGAAAAAAAAAGAATGTAATAATATCTTTCAATTTCCAAAAGAAAAAAAAGCAACTAAAAGTAAAAAAGAGTTTTTTTCCCATGCAGCTGTTTGATGTGCTGGTGGCTAACCCAAGCCTAAGAGAAGTCTGTATAAGCTCTAATACATCAAAGCCAGCAAAAAGGAGCGTGTAGCCCCTCTAATTTAAATCTAGCTCATTTGTTAAAATCTGTTTCGTTTGCAGGAGGTGTGAAAGCTCAACCGAAATCTGATGTGATTCAAAGAAGTAAAGACTCTGTTTATTCAAGGAGACTACTATGCATGGCATTGTGGGTAAACACAAGCAAAACTTGCCTGTGTAGCAGGCTAACAGTAGCTGGAAGAAAAGGCCTAACGTCAGACGGGGAAGAACGAGTTAAAAGCTTTGACAATCAACTCAAATTAAGATTACTAGGATTTGATGCAGGTTTTATTTGGTTGAGATGGAAGTTGCCCTGCATTGCTCCTCTAGCGAGGAGGCGTTAAGTTATTTAAAAGGTTTAATTCATTTGAGTTTGTTCAAAGTGGCAGAAAATTTGGACCCGATTTTTTCTTATCTTTGCTCAATCAAAGATTATACTTACATAGTCTTCAAACTTGGTGATCTCCTCCTCCAGCAGGTCTGTTCCCACCTTGTCGTCCTCCACCACACATGCGATCTGGAGCTTCTTGATGCCGTAACCTACAGGAACCAGTTTGGACATTCCCCATAACAGACCATCAGCCTGCACAGAGCGCACACACTCCTCCAGCTTCGCCATGTCTGTTTCATCATCCCACTGACAGACACAGGAGAAAGGACAAAGCAGATCACGAGTCCCTCCATGTTTAAACTTTCAGGTCCCTGAAGTTAGCACAGACACTTGTCATTAAGAATACAAGCAAACTCACTGGTTTAACATCCAATAAGATGGAGGACTTGGCAATGATGGCGGGCTTCTTGGCTTTCCTCTCTGCATACTCTTTCAGCCTCTGCTCCTTTAGCTTCTCTGCCTCTTCATCTTCATCACTACCAAACAGGTCAATATCCTCATCATCGTCTTCATCCTCTTTAACTGGAGCGCTGGTCTTCTGTTGGACCGTTGTGCCCTGGACGAAGGTGAGAAATTTCATTTAAATTGGACATTTTAAATACAGAGTATCCTTACAGAGGCAACTTTGGAGCTCTGCTGGAACTAACACGAATACGTCTGTACATTCAAAAGCAGTCGATATAAACTTACATTTGTGTAGGGGACCGAGGGAGCTGGAGCCGGGGCCACAGATGCAGGACTTTTCTCTAAAACGGCCACCCGACATTCTAGTTTGGAGAGCGCTGACCGCAAGTCCTCCACCACTACAAGAATGTAGATTCAGTAATGAAACACGGTTGTTGAGAGTTGTGTCTGATATTTGGGGGACTTCTTAAAAGAGGTGCCAATAGAGATTTGCAGAAAATAATATTTATAAAAAGGTCAAGATTTTTATTATGGTCACATTAAAAAAACAAAAACAAAAAAAAAAACAAACAGAAGAATGCAATACGATGATCTAACTTCTGAGAGTATTTATCATTAGCTGGAATACAAATAAAATACCAAAGGATTTTAATCCCAAACGGTTTTTAAGCTGATATTGGCCTTATTTTAGACTAAAAAAAACTAAAGGCTCTATGCATGTAAAGACAGAATATGCATAATCTAACTGACACTGCAGACCCACCTTTGTATAAACTCTGGTTCTCCAGCTCCAGGCTCTTGATGCGAGAGACAAGTTCTCCTTGCTCTGCTGAATTGTTGCTGCTAGCGCTCTACACAGGCAAGACAGAAAGAGGTCAGTACAGTTTAAACAGAGCGATCCATAATAGAGAAACTGAGTACTAAAATTAAAAAAACTTCATGAAAGAAGATTCGCATGGACCCAAGCTGAAATACAAGGTAAAGCGCACACTTCTATTCACCCAATTCCACACAAACTCTACAAGCCGAGTACACACATTCCCTTACCCTGGACATTAACCACTAAATATACCTGTGATTTCAAGTGGAAAATTACTATCGAGTTACAGCCACTTCTGGTATTAGATGAGCTTCGCTACTTACTCCTGCTAAGGATTTCTGGATGTTCTCCCGAGCCCGGGCAATGTCTTGCAGGATGGTGTTTCCTCCAGCATCCTTGAAGCAAACGAGGTCAAAAGAGGTCAAGAGACTAATTTATCAGTAAAGTTGATGAAGAGTATGAGTTTTCTATGTAACACAACCATGCAAATCCAGAACTTTTAGCATGACAGTGATTTAATTTGATATTTTTTTTAAAGTACATAAAAGCACCACCATGAAAGCAGAGTTAAAACTATTTTAAAGTTAAAACAATGCAGCTGATTTTCTGGGTAAAACTGTGGGGGGGTTATAATATTCATCACCACTAAGTCTTTTTTTGCCGTGTAGTAACAACTTAAATTGAATGAATAGACAGCATGGTTACCTGTGCGTTTTGTGGTGAGCCGTTCAGGCGCTCATAGAACCGTCTTTCAGCATCATCATAACGAGGTTTGTCAAACCAGATCTTCTCCTGGGCCAGAAAGTCCGCTGTGCTCATTTTTCTACAAGGACAGGTAGGACAAGAGGGATGTAAGGACAGGACATCAGGAAGGGGGGGAAAAAGGGGGGTAAATGTATTTGTCGTAACTACTGCTGCCATTTTGTTATACTTAGAATCTATGGTGTATTGTAGAATCTAGTATTTTAATATTTTTATGGCTTATTGGATGCATTTCTCTATTTACACAACCAGACTGCCCCAATAAAACTCCACAAATGCTTAAAGGAAGCTGGAAAACAACAATGGCTCATACAAATAGTCACTCAGGAAAAGCAAAACCAAACCACAGGAAGCAAAGAATGAATGAACCAAGGTGAAAGAAAAGAAATTAAAAATGAACAAAGAAAGAGTACATTTGCAATGAGGGGAACACATGATTTTGGGGGGTGGGGGTGGGTGGAGAGACTCAACGAAAGACGAACTGAAATGTTTGAAGCAGTTCCACTCTCCCAGTTTGGTCATACTTGTCCCTTCGTGGGGCCTTGGAGGCAACCGATGGCGCTTCCTGCCTCCAATCCTTCTTCACCGCACCGGAGCTACAGAAACGACTTTCTGCAGCATCATATCGCCACTTGTCCAGCCACACCCGCTCGCTGTCCGGGTGGAGGAAAAAGCTGGTTCCAGACGCTTCTTCTCCCTCTGGAATCTCCACTGGTTCCTCTTCCTCTTGGATCGGGTGCAGAGCATGGAAAACTTCTACCTTACCCTGGAGAACCACCCGTTTTTCCTCAACCACCACTTCCTCATCTTCCTCCTCCTCTTCTTCCACAAGGCTTTGAGGGTGGTCACTACCTCTGGAGGTGGAGGTAGAGCTAGATCTCTTAGAGGAATTGTTACCATACAGAGTTTGGTAAAAGGCTGCTTCAGCGCGGTCATACAGCGGCTTGTCCAGCCAGACGTCTCTCACCAGCTCCACTGGGATGCAAGGCAGCCCATTAATCGACTGCCGTGCGGTCGGTGTGACGGCTGATTCTGGGAGGATGGGCGTTGCAGGAGTTGGGGCTAGAGACTGGTATCCTTCGTCAGGTGTTGTGGATGAAATGGAGCGATTAGGCAGTGGTGGGAGGTCCAGAGAGTTTGGGATGGACGGCTGCATGGATTCAACGAAGCGGCGTTCTGCTTGGTCAAAAGTTGTCTTGTTGACCCACACTGCCTGCTCGACATGATGGCAAGCAACCTGATCACCATGGTGACATGCCAGTCCCGAGGAAGACGAAGGCAGGGTGGATGGGGTGTTTGAGCATTTGCCCGAGGACTGAGATGAGCTTATGTTAGAGGAGCTCATCAGCCAGCACTGGTAGAGGCTCTCCGCTCGCTCATAGACGCTGCGTTCAAACCACACATTAGCACACTCGGACTGTAAACCGACCAACATGGCACACTGGTCAGGTGGCTGACTCATCCGTTTGTCTGGCTTCTCTTTATTCTTGATGTCAGCCTTCCCCTCTGGGTGGCTCTCGGGATTAGATGAACGTTTCTTGCGGCGGCGGCTTTTCCCACTGCGTTTTCCATCTCCATTCAAGCTGCCACTCTCTGGAGACGAGGATGCAGTCTCTCCGTTACTCTGGCCTGGTTCAGACTTTTTTCTACCACTCTGTGCTGGTTTTGTGGACTCATCCACTTGTTCAGGCACCAAAGGATCCTCTACGGAGAACTGGGACATCTTCTTGGACATCTTTGATCCGTTGCAGGAAAACAAAAGAGAACAACAAGTACAGGCTCTTGGGTTAGTTAGAGAGAGGCAGGAAGAATCAAAGACACAAAGGGGTTAATCTTTTAGACGTGAATTATCAGTTCTATCATTTTTGTTATAGAGCTGGATCTTAAACTATGAACAGCTCCTGAAAAAGAACAAGCAGCATGCTGAAAAACGGAAAGCATCCATGCAGGTTATTGAAGTTAGAAATCTACAGAGACAGATTCTTAACAAATCACAGGGACTGAAATGGTCATATCTATTTAGCTGACATCATATAGTGTATTTTCTAATTTACAGGAATTTACCGTCACTAAAGATATAAATAAAAACTAATAAACATACACCACTGAGTACACTAGGGATGTCAAAATTGCATGATTTTATATTTAATCGTGGTTTTAAACTTATGATTCATTGCAAAGATCCCTCGAAATTGGCACTTTCCAGTCAGAATAAAGTCCGAAGTTACACATTATCTGCATGTTGCCACTTATTATTCTATGAGAGTTGTAGAAGAGGCATGCTCAAGTGGGACAGTATAGCAAAGGAAGAGTTATTACTTTAAAATATATGAATTAAGTCATCCTAAGTCATGACCAAGATGTAACTGTGAAGGAAAGGAAATGCCTATAAAGCATGAAAAATATGCAGTGAGAGGAAATGCATAATGTTTTACCACCTGGAGCATAACCTCCAGCTTGTTTGCTAAAGGTAAATGTGCAATAACTGGGTTAAATTACGTTCACCTAACATAACATTAAAGTTACATGCTATGTAACCTGCAGTTTTCTAATTTTGTGACTCAGGTTGAGTTTACAGCACACTGTGACGAATTAAACAGCAAACACTAAATGTTACATTATACAAATGAGAAAAACTCCAACTTTTATTAACTCAGTATAAGTCGATGCCTTTATGTCATCAGTGTGCAATTGCCTCCAGAAGATGTATATAATTTCAGAAAAATTATTGTTAATTTTCACTGTTTCAAAATTATTTATTCGTCAAGCAGCAGTTAATCTGATGAAGAACAAAGAGCTAAAAGCTAGCTTACTGTCTATTACTGTGTGTTCAAAAATTATCTTTTCAAGTTCAAAAGAAATGTTCAACAAGACCCCAGGGTCTTCTTCACAAGTGAGGGAAGGATGGAGCGGGAGATCGACAGGCGGATCGGTGCCGCGTCTGCAGTGATGCGGACTCTGCATCGGTCTGTCGTGGTGAAGAAAAGGAGCTGAGCCAAAAGGCAAATCTCTCGATTTACCGGTCGATCTACGTTCCTACCCTCACCTATGATCACGAGCTGTGGGTAGTGATCGAAAGAACGAGATCACGAATACAAGCGGCCGAAATGAGTTTTCTCCGCAGGGTGGCCGGGCTCTCCTTAGAGATAGGGTGAGAAGCTCGGTGATATGGGAGGTGCTCAGAGTAGAGTCGCTGCTCCTCCGCATCGGGAGGAGCCAGATGAGGTGTCTCGGGCATCTGGTCCGGATGCCTCCTGGACGCCTCCCTGGTGCGGTGTTCCGGGCACGTCCCACCGTAAGGAAATCCCAGGACACGATGGATGGACTAAATCTCTTGGCTGGCCTGGGAACGCCTCAGGACCCCCCCGGATAAGCTGGTGAATGTGGCCGGAGAGAGGGAAGTCTGGGTTTCCCTGCTTAGGCAGCTGCCCCCGTGACCCGACTCCGGATAAGTGGCAGAAAATGGATGGATAGAAGAAATGTTCAAAGCCATATTTATAATGTAGTCTACAGAAAGAACCCTCTAAAGTCCAGATAGAGGTTCTGTAGCCTTTTTCCATCGGTTTTCTCTGAGAGAAATCCAGAGTTAATATGTAGGATTTCTTTATTGTTCATGGGACTTTTTGGTTACTTTACTTTGTTACTATATTATTTTGGTTTGTTGGCATTGAAAAATAGAAATAAAAACTTAAAGACCTACTGGGAGCGGTCATGCGACCTTAATAATTTAGTGCTGAGAATTTAATTCACATATCATGATGATCGGAATATCATGATTATTTCTCTGACAATAATCATACCAAGATAGTCTAGAATTGTGGCATCCCTACAGTACACTACAGCTGAATGTTCGTTTAAAAAACATTTTAAAACTAAACACAAAGACATGAGCATGCAAAAACAACAACCATGATGCACACTATGAATGCAGCAACAAATCGCACATCGTGCAACTATAAGTCATGCAGATTTTAAGTGTAACAATACAGTCAATACATTCCCTTCATGCTGCAAACAGATGAGCCACATGCAACTAAAACCGTTTTGGGAAGTTGCTTCCTGGTTGATGGGAATCAGAATTTAAGCTCTTAACTCACCTTCCTTGGTAAAGTGGTCGAGCTCAACCTAGCGTCAAAGTTAAATGCTCAACACGTTCTTTTCATCCAGTTAACCGCAAGCCATTGAAAAAGAATTTTAACAGTCACCACCTTGCACAGTAAACTGAACTGATATATGGCAAACAGCTATGTGAGTGAAACAGCAACACGAGGCTCAAACAAAAGGCACACAGAAAGTGTCTTAAGCAATACTCACAAGTCAAATTCTGAATGCACAGTGAGAGGAAGAAAGTTGCATGTTATGTTTTCTGAAACCATTCCTAAATATCAAAGATAACTTCCTCATTTATTAAACTTGGGTTTTTATTCCATATTTAAACCATGAAAAAAAAAGGAAATAACTTACATTATAATTAGCTAAAACTAAGATTTCATTGCTATCAAAGACCTGGGAGTAAAACATTTCAAAAGCTTACTTTCCTCATCAACTATAATTTACGGATAACCGGATGAAAGAGTTTTAATGGCGCATCCTTCTTGGAGCAATTTTGACATCCACTGTACATATTCAAACAACTTCACCAGTCAACACCAGTGATAGACAGCAACTGATAATGAAAAATAAAATTTCTCTAGCTAGGACAGAAAGCCAAGCCAACTCTTCTGTGTGCTAGACTGCTCTCTGCATCTTACGGCTGCTCTTTCTGTTAACTGTTTTTCTTCTGTACTATGAAACCATGTAAATGGTTCAAGTGTCGTAAAAAAGATCATTTCTTAAGCTTTACCTCACTGTTACACTTTGGTGTTCAGTGCACTTCTTTATAGAAATATCTGCTTGAATAAGAAGAAAAAAGGCAGCTAATTGGTTTCCACTCACTTATCTAGGATAGAATGCCTTTATTGTCATTATACACAGGTACTATACTATTACTATAGTACTAATATAGTACTATACTATTTGCTTAATCATGTTAATACTTTCACATGTTGCTGCTGGGCAGATGGTGGTGCAGATTCAAGTCATGACTTCACAGCAGGTTGCTAATTGGTTTGTAAAAATACACTACAGGAAAATTTGTAAAAAATGTTAACCCTAACCCACATAACTACCAGAGTGTAATATAACTAACATATTCTATATCTAACGCCTTTTATTTATGAGCAAGTCTACACTGAGAACAAAGCCCATTGTGCACGCTTAATGCATGCATCTTTCAGTTGCAGTTTTTATTTAAAAAATGTATTTATAAGTTTGTTTTTATAAATCTATTTATAGCAGCAGATTTGCTGATCTATTGAGTGATCCTGACAAGCAGGTGAATGTAGGATCAGCTCAACTCATGAAAGAGCCATTAACAGCCTGTAGGCATTACTTATGATGGGAGAATTGTTTGTTTTAGTTATTTATATATCAGAGTATCTCCGTGTACTTTAAATATGGAAAGGCTGCACAAAATATTTCTGCCTGCATAACTAAATACCTTAAACAAGTGATGACTGGTGCAATCGGAGCTTTTCACAAATCTTTACCCCACATGTGCTTCCTGTGGAGAAGGCATAGCTCAAATGGTTGAAGAGTAACTTACAAGGACACGAATACCGGTGTTATCAAATCTCCTCTTTCATCTAATTTACTCAATGCCTTTACACTTGAATTTAGAGGCATCTGGAGCTAGCATGATGAAGGAAAGCCCGTCAAGCTAAACGCAGAAGATCAGAGGGGCAGCTGTCATCATGTAAAAGGTCCGTCTGGCTAACCTCATTAGCTATCGTTTATCATTCTCAAATAAGTCCGTGCTACTCTAAATGCTACAGGACGGCAAGAACAACTCTATTTATCTACTGAAAACCTTATTCTAATGCTGACATTTTGGTTAAAATTCAAACAGCACAAGCAGCTATTGAAGCCGGTATCCGGAAGGCGTGACCGCAGCTCCGGTCAGTGTTAGCACTAGCATGCAGCTTCATCCAGCTAGCCACCTGCTAGCCTCGGCTAACACAAGTCAGACCCCGCTAAAAATCATCAGTTTCGGAAGGTGTCATTTAAACAAGTCCCAAATCTGACCCCAGCGCCGGAGACCTGCCTGTCAGTCAACGTTAGAGTTACTTACTGCTTTGTTTTCTGTAATGTCGATGTGACGCAGGTCGGTGGATAAAACGCGTGTTTCTTCAGCCGAGTGACAACGGGAAGAAGGAAGAGGAGGAAGCAAGAAGCCGCGACGGTTGTGTGATCCTGGAGGATGGGGGAGGGGGGTTAGGAATCGTTAATGTTGCCTCGTGTCCTGTGCTGAATGGACTGAAAGCAGTTATGAATTACAGTGAGAATAAATGTGATCTGCACTGGTGTTTCTGACACTTTGGTATTTACAGCATCAAAAACAGAGTTAATCTTTATTTAAACCACGACATTCAGTAGATTTCCAACTTGTCTTGTAAAACAACATTCACCTGCACGCTGGACTTTATTTTATACCTCTAAGCTGTGGACAATTATCTAACTTCCATTTATTATTTG
Organism: Rhadinocentrus ornatus; assembly: GCA_037177495.1. Lineage (NCBI taxonomy): Eukaryota > Metazoa > Chordata > Actinopteri > Atheriniformes > Melanotaeniidae > Rhadinocentrus > Rhadinocentrus ornatus. The sequence goes on along the minus strand of JBAMHW010000016.1, from coordinate 4,317,067 downwards.
CTTAAATCTATTTTTATAAAATTCCCCCCGACAAATTATGTTCTGAAACCTCCTGAACATTTCCAGCCCATCATCATTTGAATTTTTCACAAAGCATTTAATATCGATAAAAGACTGAAATGTGGACCTTGTGGCAACATTGATGGGTACCTTTATTATTTTTCAGTTGCCTGTCTTTGTTGTTTGTCAACTCAACTTTGCAAGAAAGACTTTAAAAACTGGTAAAGTTGGAAGACTCAACTTTTAACTTCTTTCACACTGATCTGATGATCCATCTATTTATTGTGTCTAATTTATGTGTACATTTCTAGTTAATCATTTCAGCAGCCAAGGGCCGACTTCTAAATCTCAAATTATTTCAACATTAAAAAAAAACCAATGCAAAGACAATGTTTATTAAAATGACACTTGCCATGCCAACTGTCATTTCATTATACAAAAATGCAATTTTATGCTTCTTTTGGACAAATAATGTAATGTGATAATTTTTTTTATATTTTAGGACCTCCACAAATTTAACTTCTGCTCCAGACTTTACATTACATGCACATTATAATCCAGACAAGGTCAGATGTTCATTTTCGGTATTTTTTGGATGTATAAACTAATTTTCTTATAATTTCCTTCCTCTGTGATAACAGGACTATGCAAAAGTCTTGATCCAATCCTTATTTCTTATATTTTGCTTATGAACATCCAGATTTTCTTATATTTTAAAATTGGATTGAGCAATAGCTTTCCAGTTTTCTTTTAAGGTCTTTCAAAAGTTTTCTTTTATTTATATTTGCTACTTAATCATTTTTCAGTCCAGTCCTTGTACCTATCCATTTTCAGTGGTGTGTTTTTGTTAAGCAACTCAATACTAACCTATGAATCATTAAAATATAAAAAAGGCACCTAACTGGGGATGAGCCAGTGTTGTTCACACATAACAGACAACTTAGCAAAGAAGCCAATTTAAATAGGGTCTTTAGACACTTTGTTATTAGCAGCATGACAAAGACACATAATCCATCTCTATTTCCTAGATGCATCCCAGAAAAATGCCAAAAAGGAACAAGGAATTATCAGACAACAAAGCGCATCCCAGCATGCTGTCCTTAAAACATTTTAAAAAATGGATAACTGGAGGACAAAAGAAGAAACATCAGGACTAAGTTAAACAACTACAACAAATTATGTCCTGAAGAAATAGGATCAAATGTAACAAAGACCTAATCAAGGAACAGAGAGATGCATCTGGACTTTCACTTGATTCACCTACTGTTGGCTGAAGATCAGAAATGTCTCCGTGGATGGGTGGCTGTCAAGAAGTCATTCTTAATGAAAGGAAACGGACAGAAAAAGCTGAGGTATGTCACATGACAAGAACTGGACTGAAAAATCAGGCAACAGGTCTGATGGAGGGATGAAACCTCCCCAGAACCCAGACTTCAACATCATGGAAGCAGTGTGGGGTTAAAATTAGAAAACATCAGAGCTTTGGAAAGTCCTTCAAGAAGGCTGGAGAACGTTTCCTACTTACTACTTAAAGAATATATAAGAAAACAGGTCTAAGAGTAAATAGCTGCACTTGTTTAATGTTTTCTTGGCAATATATAAAGACATGAGGAGTGGTTTAAGACTTTTGCAGAGTACAGGGCAGCCAATGTGACTAAAATGGGAGGCTCTGCAACTTTCTGTGAACATAATAATCCACAACTACTACCTTGTCAAACCATGGTGCTACCTTACTAGTGTTTCTGCCTTAAATAAATTGGGGAAAAATATATTAGTGTGCAAAAAAACAACAACACACAAATCTCTTAAAACTGCAGATCACAGGCTCAAGACCTTGTCAGCATAAATTGTTCACATTAAACTCTTCTGCTCAAAGATGGAGTGTAAACAGCACTTGTTTAAGGAAAAGTTAAAGGGGAAGAAAATTAAATAGAAAACTGTGCATCAGTCCTTTTTTAGTCTTTGATATCCACATTGAGCAAAAAGAAAAAAAATCTGTTCTGAGGCTTTTTTCAACCAGAGTTTTTAAAAAGGCAACCATCACTTCCTGCTGCCTGCTGCAGACTTTCGTCCAAGCTCCCTGGCTCTCTCGGTGGCCGACTCCACCGCGCTCATGGTTGACGCCCTCACGCCTCCCTGTTCCAGCATGTGAAGCCCGTAGATGGTTGTCCCCCCTGGAGTGCAGACCTCAGAGCGAAGCTGAGCTGGATGCTTCCCCGAATCACGTAACAGCCTCCCAGCACCCTGCGACACACCAGGACAGCAACAAAAAACTAATGAGGCTTGGACAATCACAGCTACTGTTTTTTAGGATGAGAACATTGTAAAACTGACCAGAACAGTCTGCGATGCGATGCTATGGGCTAGAGCGCTTGGCATGCCCATTTTAACAGCTCCTTCTGCCAGAGCTTCTGCAAAAAGGTAAACCTGCACAGAAGAATCGCATGCATCAGAGTGTAAGATCAATAAGGTTCAAATTTAAAAGGATGATTTTACATCACTAAGGAGAAAAAATCCACATAACTGTATTACTTACTTACATCAATGTGGCGTACATTTTTAGGGGATGTCAAAACGTGCATCCAAACTCCTCTTCCATTGTGGGCAGATAAATTTTACAGTCGGTAAATTTTTTCCCTGGCAAGCTTTGTCAGATTTTTTTGTTTAAAGACGCCACATTAAAAATGTGTGAGAATGTTAAAAATGTTCATTATAGTTTGGGAAAAGGTCTATAAACACTCCGAGGAGGGATAATTAGGCCTTAACGTTAGGGCTGCACGATATTTCGAAAATTTACCTTCATCGCAATACTAGCCTTTGCACTATACATTTTGCAACAACTGTCTAAACTGCAATAAGTCGAAGTACCTGTTTGCATGTTTTAAGGAAGTTTTGTGATGCTGTTGCAAACGCTGCTGAGCCGTCATGCTCTGTGTGCGTCAGTCAAGGACGGCCCTGTAGATATCTGGACTTACTAGACAGTGGTCCACTGTTCTGATGAGGACATCTTATCTGGCGTTATCAAAGTTATTCTGTTTTTCAGATTAGTCATCGGTACATTTATGTCTAAAACTCTGCTTCATCGGACAGAAATGGCTTTTGACAATAAACATGAATGTAAAACAAATTTCCTAATAATTGATCAAAAGTTGGTAAAGAAACATCTTTAAACTTTTACAAAGGCTGTCAGTTTTCTATTTTATTTCTAGTCTTTAGGCTAAAGGACACCATAGTACATGGTTGTGTTGCCGACCAAATATTTTTTTATTAAGAAGAAGAGTTACAAGAATCTAGCGTTATTATAGCACAAGCTATAAAGTATAGCAGACGTATGTGCCTGAGAGTTTTACCAGTGCAGCTCCATGTGAGGAAATATCATAGCAGCAGCTTTATTTCTTTTATTTATCGCAGGTCATATCGTCATCGCAGGTTTCAACAGTGTTATCGCATGTTTTACTGATATCGTGCAGCCCTACTTAACATGCATTTGAATTGTGAAAAATTAATGAGGTCGTCATTTCGGGGATTTCATTTATCCCGGGATGTTTTCAGAACGTAACCCCCGCAAGAAACGAGGGACCACTGTACGTGTCTGCTTTTTATTCTATGTAATGTCTTTTTTTAAAATCTTGGATCTCAAACTTAAAGTTCAGCTCGTGTCTGGCCTTGAGCCATTTTTCTGTTTTCCAATATCTTGTCTTCATTTCTGTGCTCTCTCTGCAGGCAGCCAGCAAACAAAAAGCATTAATGTCCGATTATGTAACAAAACATACTAATTAAAAAATATATTTTAGACATTTTTCAGTTTGATGTTGAAATGTATTTTCACCATAGCAATAACCTCCACAAGTTTTATTAAATGGGCATGATACTCTGTGTTTGACCATGTAAACCTGTGCAGGAGCTTTCTTTGTTTTACTCTGTTCCAAGTCTTACAGAGATGAGTAAATAACACATTATTATATAAAATAGTTTTTCAGCAACAGACATTCTATTAAAACATCCTTATTTATTGTTAGAGCTATGTTATTGTGTTGTGGACACTTTATTTCATGGTGAGTCATTAATCCAAACAACAATAAGAACAGATCTTAATGAAGATTAATTGAAAATTGGCTGAAAAATTAAGAAGCAGGCATGAGCCTTTATGTGTAAATTATTTTTATCCATTTAAATGACACTTTAATAAAATTAAAAAAAACTCACAAAAGCGACTCCGCTGCCACTTAGCCCCGTGTGGATATCAATCCAGGCTTCAGGCCCCTCCTCCACCAACCCGCAGTGATGCAACAGGGACCGAAGCAGAGCGCCGTCCTCCTGTTTTGCATGGGATCCCCGTGCAAACAGGAGGGCCCCCTCCTGAACCACACATGGGAGGTTAGGCATCAGCCGGATGGCAACTGAGTTCTCAGGGAGGAGCTTGAAATTACAACAGAGAAACAAAACCTGAAACATGATGATTCGATGGACATTCAGTTTAAAGGCTAAACCCTGGCCTTGGCACTCACCTCCTCTAATGTTGCCAACGTAACTCCTGCTGCAACCGACACAATGATGTGTCTGTCCGTGATGTGATGCGAGATCTCAGTCAGGACAAGTGGAACCAGGTGAGGTTTAACTGCGACGAAGACCACATCTGATCCACAAACCACCTCAACGTTGGAGTGACTTACAGCTACGCCAAGCTCCTAAAACCATGAAGAAACACCACCATCAGCTACGGTTTCTCCAAATATAATAAATCTGAATCTCCTATTCATGATAAATTCATTCTTTTTATTGATTCCTTTTGAACGTGTTAAATTTCTACTGTTTTCTCAAGTTCATTTCTAAATCTAAAGTTGTATGTGTGAGGATATTAAAAAAAAGTTGTTTACCAGGTCTTATGAAGGTAATACAATCTGAGCTAAACAACACAAAACATATTACAGACATCATTAGTTGTACAAAAAAATGACCAAAAAACAAAAGCAGTGTGTGAAAAATCAATTCCACCCTTACTGCTTCCACACTTCACAGCAAGTGTGATCACATCTATAAAAGTTAGGGTTTTATTAAAGTTAAGTTTTGTCTGCAGGTGTGTGTTAACACAATGGCAAGGAGCAAAGAAAGCAATGGTCTTAGAGAAGCAACTGATGATGCCCATCAACCTGAGAAGGTTTATAAAGTATTTGGAGCCCATCCAACTATAGTAAAAAGATTTTTCACAACTGGAAAATATTCAAGATGGCTGCCAGTCTTCCTAGGTGTGGGCATCCCAGCAAGTTCAGCAAAAAACTGCAAAAAAAAACAAAAAACATAGAGCTACATCTCAGACTCTCCATGCCTGAACCAGTATGGCTTCTTTGGAAGGGCTGCAGGAGAACGTCACTCTCTAAAAAGAACATGGCAGCACACTTAAAGCCCATTAATGCTCGACGCAGAAGACGGATACGCAGACTGACGGACAGTTTCGCCCGTCTTCTGCGTCGGTTATGCGTGTAATTTGGTCCATTTTAAGGGAGTTTAGCTATCCACCACTTGACGCGGAAGACGGAGCAATACCACCGGAAATCACGGGGGGCAGTATTGAGCTAACACGCAACCAGCAAACGGTACAAACCAGAGAAGAAGAGGAACAGGAGGAAGATGATGCAGAACCGCCAAATAAAAAGCACCGAAGGAAGATGCAGACAAGAAAGAAGCTGAGAACAATAACATTCACATTTACAGACAACTGTAGACATGAATTGCATTACCGCTACCAACCAGGGTCACGGTTGACTTATTATCCGTGGAAACGTAAAAGACACGTAGAAATATGAGGGCAGTAACGTATGACGAAACTGTCCGTCAGTCTGCGTGTTCGTCTTCTGCGTCGAGCATAAATGGACCTTTAGGTTTGGAGATGTGTGGCCAGAATGCTCAGAAAATCCTAACAACACATCACACACAAAACTTATAAATTGTCAAGCACGGTGGTGGAGGGCTGATGATCTGGGCTTGTTTTACAGCCACTGGACCTGGACACCTTGCAGTTTTGAATGAATGGACCATAAACTCCCCTGGACACCAAAGTATTAGCTACAGTCAATTTTGAATTCACTTGTATGACAGCTAAAGCTTGACTGAAACCGTCTCATGCAGCAGGACAATGACCCCAAACACAGCAGCAGATCTACAACAAAGTGGTGCTGCAGTGATCTGAAGTCCAGACCTCAACTGGATTGAAATGCCATGGACGAAACCTCAAAAGAGCTCAAAATAAACGAATGCAAAAAAAACCCCAACTCCATGCATTAAAGCAGTGGTTCCCAAACGTTTTTTGCAGGGCCCCCTTTTCATTGACAACAATAATATCAAGCTGTTCATACTGGCAGATGCTGATATTTTAAGACATACAACACGATGCGGTCTGTCTTCATTACCCACCATTGACCATTATCATTACTTGACCATTACCTGGTCAGGCCTAGGGATGCAAGATATGCCTCATTATATTTTCTTCTCTTGTTTTGTATGGTACTTAAAATCTCTGTTCTTGATTTGTCATTGTTTGTCCATTGTTACTTTTACAAATTTGTCCATGTTTTCCTAGGAGTGTAAAACTATAAGTTTTATTTAGCCTTGCTGTGCCCCCCCCCTGTCATGGCTCTGGGCCCCCCTTGGGAACCAGTTTGGGAACCACTGCATTAAAGCGATGTAAAGAAGTGTGGACCAAAATTTCTCCACAACAATGTGAGACATCATGATTGCCTGATTTTACTGCACCTAAGTTTTACAAGCCACTGAATCATGGGGAGTACTGAGATTTGTTTTGTTTTTTTACACTACTTCTGTATTTTGGCTTAGATTGTTTTAAAATACATAATGGTACAGTGTAATATAACACTCTGTTACCTAATGAGGTTATTAATCTTCATGCATAAATGACTTATTACTGCAAAATAATAAAAGAAATGTTTTGTGTTCAAACTCCCCAAAAAAGTAGAAAACATTTTGCATGACTCCATAGCAACAGGAGGTCAGCTTGACAATGGATTGGTTGTTGAAGGAACTTGATCTTACCAACAGCAGCATAATCCCTCTCGTTACTGCTCACTGATCCACCTTATTGAGAACTAACAGGAGAGCAAATAAAATGAGATAAAAAGACGTACCTGAAAGCGTCCCAGATTCCTGGCAGAGGGAGCGCTCACTTTGACGTTTCCAGGAAGAACGCTTCCTACAACGTAAAGCATACACATTCAACTCCAATCAAACCCTGCTACAACGTTTTAACGACTTTCTCTGCACTCACCAGACAAGATGCCTTTAGCAATACCGAAAGCCATGTTCCCCGCACCGATGAAGCCGATCTTCAGCTGCGAGTCCATCTCAGGGTCCATTTTGATCTGAAAGGAAAGCCAAGACTTCATCAAGTAAAGAAGGCCGACTGAATGGTACTCCATCATTATTACGTTTTCCACAGCTCTTCCACAATAACCATGGCTTTAATTTTTTGACTACTTCATAACAACATATGGGAAAAATCTCAGTGAAGAAAATAATCTGCAGATTAATCGATATGGACAGTGACATTCAAGGCAGTTAAAATGAGAATTAAAAGGTTTTTAACTTACTTGGAAAGTTTCACCCTAATACATTTTTTTTCAAATAAGTAAACAGTTATTTGGCCAATATATCCAGCTTTTAATGTTGCTATATCTTAAACCGATTTGAGTCTCTTCACCTTTAAGTTAGACCATTTACAGTCACTACAATTCATCCAGTAAAGCAGCATTTTACATGCATCGTGATTTTTATTGGAAAATGGTCCTAAACTAAAAAAAAAAAAGATCTTCAAACAATTTAAGTTTTCTCAGTAACTCTACAATATGACACAAACTTTCACTGCACAACATCCCATCCCCGTTGCCATAGTAACATGGCAACACATACAAATGCCATATGGCAAGAGAGATATAATGGGACTGGTGGCGTTTTATTCTAAACAATCTCAACAGAAACCTGATTACAGCGTGAAACCAGGTTAAAGAAAGAAATGGCATTACATGTTAAATCCTGGTTGACAGTTGGCCAGAAATCAAGATTCATCCCCCTCCCCCACCAGCAAGCAATGCCACAGCCTGATTTCCACATCTTTGTCCACATTGTAATGCAACAGCATCACAACCCAGATCAGGGATTCTAGAGTCAAATAATACAGATCTGCAGAGGAGATTCGCTGTAAATTAGATTTCTCCTCCCTGACAGACATTACCCAACACTTCAGAGGTCCTATTTCTGCTAAGTGAGGAACGCTGGATTAGAAGGGATGAGACAGAAAGGCTGCTTTTACATTTAAAATATGTTTCATGTCAATATGCAACTATTTTTGCAATTTTTTTAATCTAAACAAATAAAAATATGACATCCAGCATATTATAAAACTGAAAATCCACACACATTATATATATATATATATATATATATATATATGCAAACCAACAACCAACAACAAGGCCCCTGTCAGTGACAGCTTATCAGTTTATACCCAGATGACCGATCATGTACACAATCGGTCCTGCAATTTTTTTCCCTCTAAATTTTAAGGTATTATCAACATTTTGACACATCTGAGATTAATGCAAACATTGTGTTTTGTTTAAATTGAGCAATGTTCTGGCTGGAGAAATTCAGAATGCATTAGACTAACTTTAACAAAAATAAACTGAAAGAGATGTCATGACAAGACTTGGCTCTGTGCCTACATCAAAGCCAGACACTTCTTAGAAGGATCGGAAGCAAAATCAGTGTTTAAATGTCTCTATACAAACCCAGCTGCAGAACCTGGTCAAAAAGAGGTACAATATAATCAAAAACCATTAGTCTGGTATTCATGTGGCACTTTTTGACAACTCTGAGGTTATACGTAATTTCTTTACCAATGTTTTTTTTTTTTGCAACATTTATCATATATTACATTTTTTTCTAATCATTATGTGGTCTTTTTTTTTTTTTTTTTTTGCAGCAGGATTAGGTAAAAGCTTTAGACGGGTTAGCATGAAGGATTTTTTCCAGAGGTGTGGTTTTGGCCGAATAGAGTGATTCATAGCAAATTTAGGCTTATACGAGGATGAGATACAAGATTGTGGTTGTTTTGCATCTAATTCTGGCAGTTTCATTTCAGATTGGCTATTTAATAACTCATTTTCATCTTCATGGTTGCTTTGCATCTTGTTTGTGGACATTTTTATGCCAATTCATTTGGAGCCGTTTGGCTTCATCTTTACATCTAAGACACTGATCTTAGATGTAAAGATCCAATATGTCTGTCCAGTATAGTGTGATTATAAGAATTTAGTTCATCTTCTGATACTGGACATAATTTTAGAAATATAGAAATGTAATAAACAAAGTATCTTATCCATCTTTCTGTTATCACACAACCTCTTCCAACGTAAACCCGGTAACAGACACTTCCTGCAGGACTGTTGTATTTGCATTAGTTTCTCTAAGATGGGCACTTTATAAACATGTGTAATGTTTATCTAAATATGTTTATATATTATATGTGTAATAAATAAAATCTTAGTTGTGATCTAGTGGCTACATCGTTCGCACGGTGATCACCCCTACAATTAAATCCAGGTTCTGACTGGTATTGTCCGGGCAGTGCTGCGGGCAGTGCTGCGGCCAGGGCAGCAACAACGCATCTCCATCCGAGTCTTCCGTCTGCTCATCATTCCTGTCTGATTTGACCACAGCTGCAACCAGAGGGCGTCTGGCCTCCATGATAGCGATCATCGCTTTCTCGTACCGCCACCAGCCCTGTAGTTTAGTTGGGGCCGGGGAGTCAGGCTCCCGCTTAAACTTGTAATAAGCACTTTTTAGTAGTTTCCAGCGAAACTTCAACTGATCCACAGATCTGTGATAACCGGCCGCAGTCATTCTCCTGTGAGCCACCTTAAAGAGTTTGTTATTCCTCACTTTCCTCCCGTCCAGGCATTTCTTAATGTCCAGCTCCTTGAGGATTTCAAGGAACAATTCCGTTTCCTTTACGTCCCAGTTCTGCTTCTTTATACCAGAGTCTTCCATTGTTTTGGCAAAGCAGCACGTTAGCTTAACGACTAACTGACGGTAGACCGCCGATATAATGCTCAATCGGCTAGGTTGCTAATTGGGTTATGGCATGTCTAGTATTGCAGGAGCGATGCTGTGCATATGCTAGCTGAAATCTTAGCACTATTTCACCAAGAGGCGTCAAAATTCCCCCGACCAAATGCTCAAATTTTATATGCATAAAACTACAATAGCTGAAGACTAGCAGCGCTGCTGCATCCAGCTAGGGACAGCTAGAAAATAATCCAGGGCAGATTAGGTCAGAAATACAATGCACGTGTGTCTTGGACAACCATAAAGTAACACGGAGTGACGAAAACAAAATGACACGCGATGATGTGCATAATGCCCGGTAAAAATGTACATCGGAATTTTTATTCACCTGATTCTTTTTTCAGACGTGTTAACGTCCGGAGATTCGTTAGAGCAAAGTCTTGTTAATATTTGAACTGTCACATACGTCGGTAACACCCGGACCATCCACACTAACCAGCGCATCAGAAATGTAGGTTCGTTTGTTTTTCACTTTTTTACTGCTGCACGACATGGGCGGACACACTTGCGTCCTCTCAAACACATTACCGCACGTATGTTCGTGCCACAGGTTTAATTTTCACCCTTAAATAAATTAAACAAACACCAAGCTGGGCCATAAAATATGCGAGCAATGTCATTGATTGCGTCTTCGCCGTTCAGGGCGCAAATTTAGCTGTAATTTCAATCAGCTGTGTGCGGGAGAGCTGGAGGGGAGTCTGTTCAGAACCGCCCTGCTAAATCATACAGGTACGGGATACATGCTGTAGACATGTTTAAATGTTTATACCATTTTGTGTGTATTGATTTCTCATTTTATTTAATTTCACCAGAGATGTTTTCCCCCAATTTGTTAAAATAATCTGCGGGATTAGAAAAAATCTGTAGGCTAACCGGATTAAATCGCACTTCTCTATCATTAAGCTCGTTTTGTCAGTATAGTTAATGTTTTTTATTATTTTTATTTTATGGCTTAACGTGTTGCTTGCGAGCTCGCAGAGGGTTTCTACTGTAGAGGAGACATGCCTGGACAAGCCTCAGTGCGGTCGTCATTCAAAAAGCAAATTAAGTTGGTTTTGATTATCCTGCTGCCACGCATACAATTATTAAATTTTCTTCGGGCTCGCGAGACTTTATACAAATCATAATTCTGCTTTTTACATAAATAATTATCCTAATTGGTCATCCCTCTGATATCGCCCCCCTAATGGCTTCATTAAGTAGTGATCATTTAGAAAAAAAAAATTTTGTCCTAAAAGGATACAATTTCATTTTTAAACCTGTGTGTGCATAGCTTTTAATCTGATGGCAAGTCATCGCAGTTTAGTTTATAAAACGTTTGTATTAAGCAGAAGACTTGTACGCATCTATTTTGTAAATCTTTACCATAAATATTTCCCTTCCACTGAGGATGAAAACCTGAATTTTATCCTTGAAATGTCTTTTGTTTCTTTTATTTTTATTTATTTTTTTATTATTTATTTTTCTAAGTGTTTTCTTATTACTCCTCCATCTGCCCCGTGCTGCACTGCCTTGGTCGGTTGTTTTTCTCACTTTATTCCGATCCTCATGTGTTTTTAAGATAACACAAGGTTAATCCATTTAAAATAACAAAGTTTTACATCCAACTTAACTGTCAAACCAGAAAGCAACTTCACTTGGTCTTCTTACTTGACAGTAAGAAGAACTGGATGAATCTGTCACATCCTTATTGTGGGAATGGACTTAAAGCAGGTGCAGCACAGCGTTTCTCATTAAAAGTAAATTGTGTGGATTTTAAGTTAGTGTTGTTGTTTTTTTATTTAATCAAATTTATTTTTGACTTGCCAAAATTCTTCCTAAACCCCCCCACCCCCCAACCACCACCAAAAATACCAAAAACACTCATTTGTGAGCAGAATACCTTATTACAGAAAGAACCAGCACATAATGTATTATTCTTGATAAATAGAGCTACAGTACTGCTTATGTGTTACTAGTCTTTTTCCAGATGAATATTTGAATCCTAATGCATGTTTTCTGTTTTTGTGGGGTTTTTTTTTTTATTCCCTCGTATCCAGACATGGTCCAACTTCAAATCCACCGCTTACACTTGGTGCTGACTGTGTGCATGCTGGCCTGTCCTGCAGTCAGCGGGCTGTTTGAGTGGTTGAGACAGATGCAACCACCTGCAGCAGCGACTCCTTCATCTGAACCAGCAGCCCCCGCACATCTTGCAAAGAACGCTCAGTTTGAGATGGCGACCTCAGATGAGAAGTTTCTGGCTGAGGCAAAGCAGCTGGAGCTCAGCCCGTTAGATAGCTGTCATTACAGGGTAAACATGAGCATCTGTGCCTTTTTTAAGTTTTGGTGTTTTTCATCTTAAAGGTGTAACAATCTTGATACCTTCATGTTTGACTGCATTGTGATGTAAGCTATTTGTAGCAAATAACTATTTTCTTCTACAACCAAAGCAGTCTGAGATTATATTTGGAAAAAGTAGAACTACACTGTAAAATGTCTTCATATCAGATTAGACACTGTTTGAACATTTTAACAGCTTTGTGTGGCTTCATAGGTAATTGCTCAGTTAAAGTCGAGCTGTGAAAGCCTCTCTGAGGAAAATCTTGCAAAGCTTGGAGTGGTCCTGTTTAACTGCCAGGCAGAGATTGAGGGACGTCGGACCTTCCCATGTACAGAGGAAATGGTAAAATATAGTAATATAATTTTGAAAAAGAGTGTTTTTGAAGTTTTTTAAATCCTGTTTTTTTATTTTTGTTTTAGACCATCAGAGAGTGCACATCAGACATGGATTCAGACACATGGAATGCTTACCACATAGTGAGCAACAGAGCGCGCTCCGTTTGCTATGCAACTCGCCAGCAGCTGTTTCGGCGCCGAGCAGAGCACACAGTCAATGCCCTCATCTCCACAGCCACCCTCCAGCTAGATGCAATGGAAGACCTGAAGGTACAGTTGGCTTTTTTTTCCTTAACTTCCGAACCCGATTCTGCTCAGGTTCATTTAGCTGCTTGGATTGTGCTGTGTTTTAAACCAGGAGGGCCAGATGGAGTTAAAAGAGCTGACTGCTGCCTCACTAGACAAGCTGCTGGAGGGCCACAGCACCCTCCAGGTTCAGCAGGGAAAACTGCATGAAGGCCAAGAGCAAATGGAGAGCTCACTTCGGAAGAATCTGGAGCGTCTGGGTCAGGAAAAAGCCCTCATCGCCTCTGGACAGGAACTGGTTGCCCAGCTCATCCAGGGCATTACCAGAAGAATGGGTGAGAGCTTCCTGTTCCTGAGTTTCTTTAATATATCCTCATATTTTTAGTTGTCTTTCCTGAGCAGAAATTATACCTCATCCTAGTTTTATTCATGGAATTTGGAAATACATGAATAAGTTAATACTGCCCTACGGGAACTACATTACATTAACGGCTACATCACAGAACAACCAAACGTAACCTGTACTTTACGCTTTTGACCCGTTACAACTAGACCACAGAAATGAACTACGGCCACATATTAACATCCTTACAGGAGGCAGAAATATCCTGGACATTCCTGGCAGCATATTTTCTTATTCTTCCCTTTTTTAAAAAATAAAAGTGATGCATCTTTTCATTGATGACAGCCTAAATGAAGACAGAATAGATTTGTATATATTTTTTTGTTTGTTTTTCATGGAGTGCTTATATTTTCATTTAAATCATCACATTTAATTCATAATTTTTTTTTTGTATTTGACTTTTCATACTAATTGTGGTACAAAGTGATGGGAAAAAAATGCAAAAAAAATAATAAACATCCTTTTATCCATTATCTTATCACAGGGGCAGCAGCCTCAGCAGGGAACCCGAGACTTCCCCTTTCCCCCCTAATAAACAATAACAAGCATCAGAAACAACAGATTCCAGCTCTAATGTACTAAAAGTATTGTGGACATTATTCAGTGACATTTCAGCTTCTGCAAAAAAAAAAATCTGCATCTATTTAAAAAGCAGAAGTATAAAATGTTCAGATGTGCAATTTGGGAGAGGAGTTCTGTGAAGAAATTGGGTCTTTAATGGCAGAGGTGACACCCCTCCTTTGATAACATTTAATGGCTCATCCCACCACAGTGGAACCACAAGTGAGAACATGGCAGGGCCACATGATGTTCCTGAGAGGAACATTGTAGGGTCTAAATGCTCATCTTAATTTGGAAATCAGCGTTTATCTTCTGTTTTTCAGAAAATGTGAGTGAACATCTGCAGATTCAAAGCTCAGAGGTACAGGATGGCCACAAGACGATTGTTAAGGACCTCGCAGATGTCAGACACCAAGCTAACGATATCCACAAAAAAATTGGTAAATGGTTCTCTCTTATCTGCAATTCCTCTATTACAAGACTTGAGTTTTTTTCTTTAATCCGTATCTGAACAGACCACAGCATGTCCGAGTTTCTCCTGTACCAGGACCAGACGTCGCAGTACTACACTGACCTAATGAACAAACTGGAGCGCATGAACAGCACGCTCGGAGCCATGTTGCACTACCTGGATAACATGCAGGGCAGGATAGAGGAGAGGCTTCACATGATCCAGGGCTACCTTGGCTGGGCAGGTGAGGCATGAAGCCTATTGTGGAATATTCACACTTTTACATGCTTGTTCTTGTGTTACAAAGACAACATTTTTGATAACTAAATATTTCTAAGCCATGGAATGTTACATTAATCTTGTTTAGCAAATTAAAACCCAACAGGTTTTTGGGAAAAAAAAATGTTTTAATTCTTTTTGTTTTATGTACAGGTTTGAGTCTGACAGCCATGTGGACGTGCATTGCCCACATAGGCTACTTTGTGTTGTGCGCAGTGCTGCTGACGTTCCTACGCTGTCCAGGTTTCTCTCGAGCCATGCTCCTCCTCACGGTTCCCCTGAACGCGGTGGCTGAGGTCAACCAGCAGCCAGCACTGGATCTCAGCAGCCTCAGCCTGCTGCTGCTCACTTTGTCTCTGGGTAGAAACATCCAGCAGCTCACAAGAAAAGTAGAACATTTCCAGCATCCACATGCATTTGTCTCAGCATTGTTTTACGTCTGCAGGTCACTGGTTTGTGAACCGGTTGTGGGCGTGCCTGCAGATCAGAGGAAAGCAGACTGTGCCGATGGTTCTCGCACCATGCAGCAACGTGGAGCCACAGAAGGAGTCGGTGTTTCCAAGCCACTCATATCCACCATCTTCTACACCACAGAGGTGAGTCTCCAGAGTGCTTCAGGACTGGCTTTGGTTGCTTTGGTCATCTTAAAAAAAAAAAAATGTTAAGAGGAAAAAAAGTTTAAATTAAATAACAGCAAATATGCTTAATATTGACTTTTCAACTTTTTCTGAAATGCATTTAGAAACAAATTGCTGAAAATACAACTTGTGATGTCATTAAATACCACCAGCTGAAGCCGAGAGAAAGTTTAAAAATCTCGTTTGGTATCATAACTTACTCTGTCACATTTTAAGATGCTATGGTTGATTTCAGATTCAGAAAATTATTAATCTCAAAGGGAAATTGTTGCATTTCAGTGCTCCTTTTAAAAAGGTTAAATACACTGACACACATAAGATAAAAAGAAAAATAAGTAAAATAAGACAGAATAAAATGCTGAATTAAATTAACTAATCCAATAGATCAACAAATGGATGATTACAAATCGACTCTACGGTGCTGAGTTATGGCTTCATGTAACCGACATCTGTGTTTTTGGTGAAGTCCAGTTTACTGTCCATAAACACTCCCTAGATATTTGTAGTCCTCCATAGTGTCCATATTTATATGTAGGTGAAGAGATAGGAGAGCTACTCCAGGACACTTGTTTTTTTGACTGCTGTCCTAATTTATTTAGTTGTATTGTCTTTTTTTCTGTCCATAGAGATGTGAAGGACATCATAGAGCAGGACCTGTTGAACCACGACGACTTTTTATCAGGTAACTTTTTCCATCCTGGGCTTCATCCATACAAATACATTAATACTATTTCACATTTCCTACTTTTTTTATGTATTTTTACTCAGGAAGCCTCAGCATATCAGCAGTATCACCTCCTCTCAGGACACCAGTGCTGGAGTCCAGGTTCATGCCCATAACTGGTGCCCCGAATCACTCGGCTTCCAGACTTTTTCCACAGCCAGTTTTTTCAAAGGTGAGGAAATCAACTGCATTTTTTTAAATACATTTTATACATTTATAATCCATATTTTCAGGATTTAATTGACATCCCCCCGAAGAACCTGGGATGTGTTTTTGATGCAGTGAATGGCTCTCGTGATTTTGGAAATGACTCAAGAAGTGCGAGTCCCACCCCGTCGCTGGTCAGCACCAGGTCTGTATTTTAGATTCTATTAGACCTCAGAGAAAATCCTGCACTTGTGGAAAAACAAATGTTTCTGTTTCTCCGCTGTTGCAGCTCTCCGTCAGGCCGTCAGCTGTGCAACGGGATCACAAAAACAGGGAAAGCTTGCAAAAAGAGAGCCGTCCCAGGACAGGAGTACTGCAGAGTCCATGAAGGGGGGCTTACCTCGTACGTTCAGTCCTGAAGTGCTTAAATTCTCAAGCTTTAGTATAGTTCTCCCTGCAAAACCTGAAATGTTTTATACAATGAATCGGCAGGATTTACGAAACGAACACTACGTTTAGATATTTTTAAGTGTTTTTCATATTTTATCTGTTCATTTTTAAATAAATCATTTTCCTCTTGTTGAAGCTGTTCTGTTTTAAGTCTCAACCTAAAATGTGACTCAAGATTCAGACAAGACACTTTTTAAAGTATATCAGATATAAAATGTTTATTTTTGTCATAAAAATAAAAATCCAAACCACCCACACATATATAACCTGTTTATTAAATAAGATAAATGTACACCACTCACAAAAACTTTGGGATATTTAGCTTTTTCTATGTCAGAATGTACTAAACCTTTCCAGGTGAGTTTAATTTGACCATTAAAATGTGCCTGAAACAAGAATTAACCCGTGAATCGTCAGCTTCAATGACAGCTTGTGTCTAAACAATCCTCTTAACAGACTAACGACAAGTTCTTGACACGTTATGTTGCGCTCTTCTCACCACTGTTTGCTTTTATTTAAGAAAAATAGTTTGAGATGAAGAAATTACCATTGCGCAACAACTTAATGGCCCTCCATTCATATCAGTAAAGCATGAATTTTACATTTTCTGTAAAATTTCACCCAGAAGTCAAGTATTTGTTTGTAGTGTATGTCCTGCTTTTTAAGTGTATAATTTCTAAACCCTTTAATTATTCAGGGAAACCCAAAACAGATTTATAAAGACAGTGATTGCTGGAATACTACGTTGTGCCACCACCTGGATTTTAAGATAAATGGTTACGAATTTAAGTGATTTAACATGGATAAAAGTAAAAAATCTAAATACGTAAACCACAGTGCCGGTTTCTTTTTTCCCCCTAAAAAAACCCCCAAAAAACGGGTCTGCAATGGTAGAGCAAACTTATATGCAATGTAACAGTTTAATAAAACCACGTAAGTGACCATGAGGATCAAACTGGCATATTTCATGAACCTTCTGCCTGTGGCGATAAACCAGTTTCTTTCCCTCGGTGCCTCCACCTGTTGGCATCATCAGCTTCAAACGGAACAGGACAGGCAGACACGGTGTCAACTTTTTTCATTTGATGTTTCACTTCCGTGCTGTGTCGTAGTTGGCGACAAACCAATCACAGGTTTCTTTTAAAGCTGCAAATGAGAACGAGAACATCAGTGACGATATGACGGCTCGTACACATCCAGACTCAGCACACACAAGCAGGTCACCCCACCTTGCTTGAAGGGTGTGAACTTGAAGTCTGGCAGGTACTGGTGCAGCTTTGCATTACTGGCCGTTTTCTTGAACTGGCCATCTGCTTTACTGGTGTCATACTGAATATCAGAGTCAAGAAAAATAAACTCAGCATTATTATTAAAAAAACCAACAGCTTACTTAATAGGAATCCTGACCCAAGTCTGAGATGTATGCCATTTAGCCGAACACAAGCTTCAGAAAACTATGAAAACTAAACTAGTAGGAAATAGTTTCCTAAGAAAAAGTCATAACTGTTGCCAGAAGCCCTTTATTAATAGATTTTGTTTACTTTATCCCGTTTATACTGGAGAAAATGCATTAATAACCCCCCTTTAAAGGATTCTTGTCATTTTCTACAAAGCAAAACCTGAATTTCATAGCATTCTGAAACAAATGCATGAACGTTTGGATGGAAAATTGACTTCACAATGTAGAGTTTGAAAGTGTGCTGTATTCAGTTTCTAGACATGGACAATCTGCATCGTTTAAAGGATACGACAACTTCTCCTTTAAAGCCGAGCGATTCCACAACTGCATCTGCTGCTTCTTTGATGGACACTTCGTCTTCTTCACCAACTGGAAACAAATGACAGCATGAAAATGAAATCTTACTTTTAACCCCTAAAAACTCAATGTTCTGTGTATGAGGACTCACCAGACAGAATGATTGGATCAACTTCAGGATACTTCCTCAGGACCCAGAGGAAGAGACGAGCCAAGTCCAAAGAGTAGATGAACTGTCGCCTGGGAGTGCCAGATCCCCAGACCATGAGAGGTTTCCCCTCCTCTAACCAACAAAACAATATCTAACTTCACAAGAGGCAGTTATTTGTATTAATAGTTTATCATGAGTCATGCTTCTCAACTATGTCATTGAGACGCATGGGTTCAACAACCCAAAGAGTGTCGGCTCAGATTATTACACCTGGATTAAACTGCTTTATAAAAGGGATTCTGTTTTGTTTTTGCAACTTGCAAAAGTTTGAAAATATTTTCATAATTAGGTGGACTTTTTTTTTTGTATAATAAATATGTCTGACATGTGGGTTACTATTTACCAACAGACACAGCATCATTCATTCTCTTTAAAACTAATAAAAGCTGAGCCGTCTTAGGATTCAATGAGAGACTTACTTTGAGCAATGTATGCTTTATGTATGAGGCCTGGCAGCACATGGCCATCCTCTATGCTGAAGTTGTCATGAGGACCGAAAACATTTGTGGGAATAACAGCTGTATAGCAACGTCCGTACTGCTGGAAATAAGCCCTTTAAAAACACAAGAAAAATGTGCAAAACTCATGTAATCAAATAAGTTAATATTTACTGATGAATGAATGAATCCTGTAACATAGTGGCAAACCTGTTGTGAACATCAATCATCCTTTTTGCATAAGCATAACCAAAGTTGGACTCATGAGGTGGGCCATTGTGGATCTAATTAGAGACAAGTAAGACAAGTTAGTTGCTGTTAACGAATTCACTGATTCCAGCAGTAAAAGCAGAGCACACACGTGTATGTTTTACCATTTTCTCGTCGATGGGATACGTTGTTTTATCAGGAAAGATGCAGGTGGATAAACAGGAAACAACTTTGACTGCACCCACTTCGTGTGCTGCCTGCAGCACGTTATCATTGATGTAGATGTTGTTTCTCTGGAGAAGACAGGAACATCAGCAGCATCATAAGAACAGGTGTGAATAGTGGGTTAACATATCCTAACTTTATGATCAGCAAAGACAACAAGGGACCTTCTTCATACCCAAAAGTCCAGGTTGTACTTCATGTTCTTGAAAAGTCCTCCCACCATAGCAGCCAGGTGGATGACGTGGGTCGGTCGATGTTTCTCGAACACAGCCCGTGTCTCCTCCATGTTCCTGAGGAGGGACCAACAGCAAGTTAATAAATTAAATGTTCAAAAGTGTAAAGATTTTTGTGTTATATTGTCAAGAAAAGGTTGCTTCTCACATGAGGTTGGCATCTTTGGAGGACAGAAATATCCATTCTTCTCCCTGCTTGGCTCTCTCCTGTTCTTTAACCACATGTTGTATGGCCCTTCCCACCAAACCCGACCCTCCTGTCACTAAAACCTTCATTGGAGCTGCACAAACGCCCTGACAGTTCATCTACAACACAGCACGACACACAGTTAACATAGAACTTCTAAGCACAATGCAACAAAACAGGATGGCTGTGTATGAAATAAAGAAGGGATATTTTGTACACATTTACAAAACAGACTATTAAACTTCCAAAAAGACAAGGACCCAGAGGGCAAAGGAAGAAGGAGGCCTAAGAAATGTATATTCCAGGGAGGCAAATTAACAATGGTAAGAGGTGCAAATGACTAAACCGGACCAAAAGAAAAATTCATATAATGAAACAGAAGATATTTCACTTATGACATTAACATGTCAATAAAAAAATAAATTAAAAAAACACACACACAAACAGGATATATAATTCATTTTGTGCCACATTCACACCATAATAAAAGTCTAAAAAATATTCTACAAAGAGATATGACAGTAAGCAGTAGCCAACACAAAACAACTATGATATATAAAGCTTCCATCCTATCTCAGATGTCAGTGTTTAAAATCTTCTGTACTACCTGACGCATGCGTTGATAGTTTATTCTGGCAGTGTCAACAGGTGGGTGTAGCAGCTTTACTCTATTTGCTTTGCTGAGGGATAAGGTAAATGCCACGTCATTCAGCATCTCAGGTCAGTGGAAAACAATCTTACAAACTCCAAAGGTATATCCCTAATAAAAGTATAGATTTTCTCAAATTAAATGAGTGGAAAACAATCAAACATATTTCAAGTCTTCTAACTTACAATTACGAATCTCAATTTTATTTATATTTCAGCCCCACTATTCACATCCGTGAGTTTATTCCTGCTTTTAATTGAAAGCGACTAGTAAAGCCAGTCTGACAAGCTACCCTTATTAGCCTAAGTTTGTGCTTGCTAACAGAGAACCGCTGTCACATTAACTCTTATCAGCGAATGCTTTATTAAAATAGCTGGAAAAAACTTTAAATATAACATAAATCACAAGTGTGGGTTAGTTTGTCCACTTGTGGCCCCATAGAGTAACAAAACAACATATGCAGAGAGTTAAATTAGTATGTTAAACAGCAGTTTCTTACCGGTGTTCTTGAACAAGCAGCGCCCAAACCGGAAGTTATTAACCGACGTCAAGAAATGCTGAATTTGAAACCGAGTTTCCGGTAATGCCTTTCAAAATAAAGTTTGATTTTAGTTTAACGTAATGTCGGCCCGAAGTGTTCCGATTTGCCATTTTTATGTGTAGCTTTTGCCTCGTGATTTGAATAATGATAGAATATTCTATCTTTTTAGAACATTTATTTTCATTTTATATTATCCCTGCCAGAGATGTATTTTGTGTGTGCGTGTGTATGTGTGAGTGTCTATCAATGCCAAAAAAAGAATGATAAACACCCGACAGCCCTCCCGAGGCGTCATCTCCAGAATAGACAATCAAATTAGACTAAATATTCAGGGTAAAATCAGCTTCACTTCGGTAACCCTCCCATGTCCTACTGCAGGGGAATGCAGCATGTAATTTACTTCTTTCTGTTTTTCATGTTGTTTATCATAATGCAGCTTTTATACACCATCCCACGTGGGTGTTCAAACTGTTCACCTGTTATGTAGAAGATGTAAAAATAATAAAACCAGCAGATGTGATGACTGTGCAAAGTCAAACAGCTAATAACTCTGTAGAAACAGTGATAAAATTTATTATTTGGCTCACAAGTTGTTGTTTTTTTTTTGTGCAGCAGTGATTAAGCCAAAAGCAGTGTTGTGCTAGTTACTGAAAAAAATAACTAGTTACAGTTACTAGCTCATTCATTTAAAAAAAAATTAACTCAGTAACTTTGTTGATTCATACACGAAAAAGTAGCGCGTTATTGTTAAAGGTAATTTTTAAAATAATTTTGTGAAAGAACATTGTTAAAGAATTTCTTATTAATATCCCTATAACTTAATTACAGTCTTGTACAAAATATTAAACAAAGTCAAACCCAAAGTAATTTTATTAAAGTCAGCAGATTTTGAATATATATATATATATAAATGAAACGTAATATAACAGCAGCTCAAAAATTAAATCTATACAGCCTGTTGAGCCCTCCAATGCACAATGCATCTCGTGCTAGCCTTTTCCCAGTCCGCCCCTGCTTCGCATGTGAGGCAGGTGTTATAATTTTACAAACAAAAAGTATGTGCATTGGTGAAATATACACTTACTGCTTTTTAAATTACTATCAACATAGTCTTAAATTAATTAGAATTGTGTTTTAAAATTAGGGAATATTCTGCATATTTTTCCTATCAAGATGAATGCATGCAATAGTATAGGTGTTCCTGCAATACTGTAGAAACTTAATGTTAAAAAAGTACAATGCTAAATGATTTTGTTTCTCTTTGTATGTGTTTTTAATGCTTCTTCTGCCCCCGCTGTAATGTTTTATGTAAAGCACTTTGAATTGTCTTGTACATTAAATGTGCTGTACAAATAAACTTGCCCTACCTATCACTACTGTAGATGCCTACGCCCTCTGGTGGACAAAAAGAGAAATGCATCACCTAACATTTTCACTTCTCACTGGAGGAGCAGTCTAACTTACTGGGGCCAACCACAGTTGAGTTAACAACCTCAGATTACTGTTAATTTGCTGCTGATCATTCAAGAGGAAGGTTTCGCTACTGTTTCTGTACTGCCAGAGATATTTGCATTTTACAGTATTAGTTTGAGTGTTTGACATAGTATTAAAAAATAATCACAAGAATTAAGTAACAGTGAAAAACACTCTGTAAAGAAGAAATGTTGCTTTAATAATGAAACAAGTATTAAATCACTATTATATTAATTTAAGTATTTTCCCGGAATAATTTATTCTTTTTGTCAAATTAACACAAAGAACCAACTATTAACTCAACCGAAACTAAGAAAACTTTTTCAGTATTTATTGGAAGAAGCAGTCAAAGATACAGAAGTTTTTAATTAAAGCATAACAGGAATGAGAAGGCTTTAATTATTTATATAGTGTTTCAGATTTTTTAATTTTATTTTATTTCAGCTGGACCGTCATCGTCCTCAACTGATTCCTTCTACTGAGGAGAAGAGAACCTGCCGAGGAAGAGGATGGACTTTGTCTTATTGTGCCGGATGAAAAAAAAGAAGGGGTGATCTGCAGTGAAGTGCTCCTCCCTCAACATACAGAAAGCTACCATGCCAGCTGTGGCTGCTGCTGCTTCTGTGCCCTCTTCATTCACCTCCACAAAGGCCTTATGGGCCACTGTAGACAAGAAGAGCCCCCCATCGCCATTCATGCCGGACAGGTCAGCCTTGGCTGCACTGAACACGTCTGCCATGCCCATCTGAGCCAGAGGCTCGTTCAGCTCATAGTCTTCCTCCAGCTTGAACTTTGGCAGATGGATGAAGACTTCTGAATGGGTGTCCATGTTATCTCTGGTGGTCCATTCATTCAGCCTCTCCTGCGTCAGCTCCTTCTCCAGCTGCAACACAGTGAATACAGTGATTCTCTTGCTCTCATATATATAT
>JBAMHW010000016.1:4259099-4271617 GCA_037177495.1 Rhadinocentrus ornatus | reverse complement strand
TAATTAATTAATTAATTAATTAATTAATTAATTAATTAATTAATTAATTAATTAATTAATTAATTAATTAATTAATTTGTTTATTGTAAAGATCCACAGTTCCTGTGTCATTATTTGCATGCTTTCATTCCAGTTTTGGCATGTGAGCTGACTTGGGCACATGCACTACAATGGTCACAATGCTGATTTCTGTGACATATGCAGTACATCATAAACCACTGATTTGTCTCATTTCCTGTGCCAAATACTACTATTGTCCAAAGATAATCTAATTGACTGTGAGCTAAATAAAGCACAGATGGAATGCAAACATTTGGCCCAGGGTGACTCTCTAGCACAGATGTAAAGCGCTGTAAACCCCAACAGCAACTGGCACAAGTGTAACCAATTTGCACAGAGGAGAAAGGTAGAGACAGAAAGGCGACAGAGAAGTGAGAAAGGATTCAGTGTCACAGCCAGAAGACTAAAGAGTGAGCTCACTAATGGAAAGGTTAAGAGAACAACAGATGATAGTGATAAACACAACAGATGATAATGAGAGAATCCAACATGATAAACAACGCAATCTAAAGTGGTGTGCAAAATTTGTGTTACCTTAAATAGCTACTGTCCAATACCTTAATAGTTAATGTCCAAAATGTATGTACCTACATACTGAAGATGAAACTTTATTTCCCAGTATATAAGATTAGTGTACACAATACAGAATAAATAAATCATGCAAACCTAAACATATTTAAGGATTTCTTAAGCAGCTATGATGTAGTGTAGTCTATGAAAAGCCAGAGTTTGACACTCTTTTAGATATCTGATTCCTTGGTTTGGAAAAGGCAACGGAGCTAATGTTCAAAGTAAAAAAGACTTTCAGGAAAATTGATCAGACTCTGAAGTAGTGGTGTTGTGGTAGAAAAAAATAAATAATAACTTCTGACAATGATCCACATGAGAAAGTCCATTCAGGTTTATTTAAACTCGTGCAGGAAGAGAGAGTCATGCAGAGTTACCAGAAGAGAGGAGACGTGTGTGTGCCTTTCATATCTGTAGGTTGACCTTGCAGGAACAATGGGATTATTGGGATACAATGGTCGAACCTGATCTGTTTATTTTGTTGAAGACTGGTATACACTGGAGTTATTAAAGGTCCCAAATTATAAAAAATTCACTTTCTAAAGGTTTTCTAAAAGTCTTCTGGGTTCTCATAGCCTGTGTATGAGGCACAAGAATTAGAAAATTCTGTCTTTTCTTTCCCCTTGTGACATTGCAAAGGGAAAAAAATAAAATACCCCCCCCCCCCAGCAAAAGCCGGACCGTTTCCCATTGAGGGGTGAGGAAAGGCATCACTCATATATATATGTGTGTGTGTGTGTGTGTGTGTGTGTGTGTGTGTGTATAGTAACATTGCAAGTAATCCTAGACACAGAAATACCACCAAAGCTACTGCAATGATGACAAAAAGCAGCAGTCATCCTGAAGGTGATAAAACATGTCAATGCTGGCAGCTGCTGCCACTTTTTAAGTCAGCTACTGTTGCGTCTGCATGGATAAAAACAACATTGCATCAATCTTGCTACTAATATGTGTCTTGTAGCACATAAGTTTACTTTCCACTAAGTCTGCAGTGACGCAGAGACAGCATTCTCATTTTGCCTTGGTTGAGTCTTCACTTTTAATAGATTGCAAGTCAAATTTATTTGTAATCAAATTGTAGTAAACACACTCAAAAAGTGAAGTAGTGTGGTTTCTTACAGTGTCCTTACAAAGTATGTATGTAAACATGTATTTACAAAGCCTCTGTTACATACATGCACAAAAAAATGCAACTCAGAGTGCCTCACAAGGAAAAGACAGGCATAAAGTACCAGACATTAGATTTGACATTTCTAAATAAGTCAGATCAGCATCTTGAACGTCTAAAAGATAACAAGGAATAAATGGAAAGCACTCAACAAGGAGACAAGCAGTTTGTTTACTTAGCTTATGCTTGATTTTTGCTTTCACACATGCCACATCTGGAACATTTCAGGTCTAAAACACAAATTAAATTAAAACACAGTCAAATACCGTTTAGTCACACAGGACAATTATACAAACAAAGAGAGTGCACTACATGTACATATACATAAATATGTACATAAGCAGGAATTAAACACTCAAATATGAAAGCAAGGCAGGAAGCAATGCACCTGTGGGGTACCTCACAGTCTCCCCAAGTGGAAGAGTGAATTTAGTGAGTGAGTTTAGTTTAAAATATTCCTTCATAGGTGGTGCTGTAAGTCCATTTCTATTTTGCCAATGGAACATGCATCTTTAACCACATCCTGGCAAAACATGACAATTAAATATCTATTTTACTCAGTCTCCTTTCCAATTACTTACACATGTTAGAAACAGTTGGAAAGCCAAAATTCTTGAGGTTTGAACAATGTATACCATTCCTGGCTACAACCATCACTGTATATTCAGCAAACGTTTTTTTTGGACCAGTTGCAAATGCAATTTACCTTTAAAGCCATACAGAATTCCCGTAGCAGATGATACTGCAACCAACCACAACGGTCCTCATATCCATTCCAGTAAACTAGTTAGTCCACAACAGGTCTTTTATCCTTAAAAATGTTTAAGGCCAAAACTGCAGGTTTTTAGAGAATTAAAAGTTTTATAATTCCCAAAAGATAAATTTACTTTTGAGAAAAGCAATACTGTATAATGTGCTGACCAACAAGTGTTCACCGTCTTCTTCCTTTAAATGCCACCATCTCCTCCTGTCAGTCATTTTAGATGCATCCCATTTTCAAGCCAGATGCCCATCAGTACCTTCAAGTACTATCAATCAGTAATGGATAATGACGTCAGCATTAAAAAGGTATAAAATAGCCCCTTTTCTGCTGGGAAAGTGTCTGCAGTTTATAACTCTGTTGCCACATCTTTGAAATGTGATAGTCAACAGGGAGCAAAGGAGGATATTCCTCCTGCTGACTCTTACCAGAAACATCTTGTCCGTGCAGTTGATGTTGTCTTTCACTGCTCTATTAAAAGTGCATGTCTGTACGGCTTTTTAAATGCATGTCTGTGTGTTACACCAGCTGCTCTGCAGAGGACAGGACCACTCTTCAGAGGGTGATCGACACTGCCCGGACAGTCATCGGCTCACAAATGCCTTCACTGAAAGACATTTCCAGCTTTTCCTGCCTTCATGGCGCAATCAGCGTCCTTAAAACATTTCATCCCACCCTGGTTATCACCTGTTTGCCCTCCTGCCCTCCGACGGACGTTATATAGCCGTAAAACCTGCACTGCCAGACCCAGGAACAGTTTTTACAGAGCTATCTGTGACCTAAACTCTGCCAAGGCCATGCCTGTCTATGGAAACTCCTTCTGCCTCTCGCTATTAACAGTAAATGTTGCATAGCATCTCTGAAAATGCTCATGACAAGTGCAATGTGATATACACTCAAATATTTTAGGTAATTATTTGCAATTTGTTGAAATATCAAGTGATGATGACATTTCTATTCTATTTTGCTTACACAGCATATATTTAAATGCTAAGAAAACTAACTTTATAGTCCAAAAGTCAGCTAATCTGTTATTACCACTGTGGATTATGTAGGAAATTCTCAGATGTGGTGGCCTCTTGCACGTTGATTAACACTCAAACAACGTAACTTATTTCTGTCCCACTTCTTTCTACACTTCTGAGTCAAAACATGTCATTTTTTTTTACCTGATTGACAAAAAGGAAAATAAAGACTTTATAATTTAACTTTTTTTTTGTGTTTGCTCTCTGTTAGCCAGCCAGTTCTTATTTTTATAGAGTGCTAGACCCTGTTGTGTCCAACTTTGTGCCGCTTCTGCGGCTTGACGGGGATGGCATTCCATATAAATCAAGTTCTTCTTGATTTATATGGAGTTAGGTGTCCTTCACACCACCTGCTTCTCTTCTATATCAGATTTACAAGCTTTTGCTACACCACAGCACCAGGGGTCCTTCCCGTGCTGCTTGCGCTGAAGAATTTAGAGGTTTATATTGGCCTAAGTTCACAGACAGTTCAAATATTTTCTATCATCAATTATTGTTAATAATAGAATTAATCATAAATCTGTAGGTAATGTACTAAAAGTGTTACTAAATCAATACAAATGTATATCTCTTCTGTTAACGTCTCTTGTAGAGGCTTAACTTTCATTGATTGACTTTATAAGATTTTGAAGTAATCATTTTTTTATTAAATCAAATAATACTGAACTATAAAATCCTTTGTGCGGCTTAAACGTGTTTTTGTTTTTTTTAATAATACCTTTAAAAAACTTTTGATGTCCCTGGGTGGTTGTTTAGTTCATCTGGCTTTATACACAGAGGCTACAGCTCCTCATCGCAGCTGGGCTTGTTTGAGTCCTGGGTACTTCATAAGATATTCAGCTCATGAAATATATTAAATAGCTTGATAAAAAAAACGGAAAAAGCACTTTTTTTAAAAAACAGTGTGGACTGGATAACAGGAAATGGGTTTACTGCATGTGTGTTTATGGTATTTTCCACTTGTGGTTGAATATCTGGGTCGTCTGGGTCTAATAACATATTGGCTCCATTGAAAGACACCCTCGGCTCATGACTTGGCTTTAATGGTGATAAAAGTGCCGGGCTGGAGAGCTGGAAAGGAGGGGTATGTCAAATTTAGATGGACCAAACCAGATTTGTTGATCTTATCAGACAGAACAAACACACTAAAACACTTGAAGTGGCTGCTGCTGCTTTTCTGAGCTGGAAAACACGTTCTTGGTTCCTCTTTCAATGTTTTTGTCCTTTTCTTTATCTGTAAATAGGGAGTAAATTTTAGAATCTTTACAAATAAACTTTTTTGTGTGTTTTTGGTGATGAAACAGAAGAAAAATGCAGTTCTGACAATTCACACAAGTTAAGAATATGCACAGACTGTCAACTACAAGCTGAATGATTTTTTAATTTAGGTTGGGGTTTTTTATTCCTAATTTGGTGCACAAAGTTCAAACAGTCAGGGTTATATCTGAAAGAATAAAACATCTTAAATGCTAGAACACATATAAAATTATTACATACACATTCATAAGATTTTACTGACATCTTAATGGTGAAGCAGATACTCTGTCAGTTACTCTTTCAGATAGTCTGCTTTAGTTGTTTATCTGCATGAGCTTCAAGGTTACACTATATTTTCAAATTCCTCATTGTTGGTAAGGACTGTAGTTTGTTCTGGAAAATAAGCGGCTGTAGATCCGTGTCCATGATCGTTCCAAGTACACCCCTGTTACATCAACATGTTCATATCCAGAATCAGAAAGCCTGGGTTGACTGATAACACACGGTCCAGCCTGTTTGAGTCAATTAAGCTACATAACCCATAAGCTCCAAGGCTGAGTTTGAGATCCGCAGTCTTATTCACAACAGTGAACACAACAGTGTTAGTATCACTGTTTGTGGCAAAGTAACCACTAAAGAGATTACTAAAAAGTGGACCCTATTACACTTAAACAGATATGGAGACGTAGGACATAGACATGCTGACAAAGGACTTTGATGTCCACCAAAATGAACTAATTTATGTCTCAAAATTTGAGCTACTGTTGCTCCGTGCTGATGTTTTGTATGACTACACAATTATCTGCAAGCATATTTAAAAAGTAGAGATAAAGTATTTCAATTCTGTCTGATTGCCTCTACCAAAGGAATAAAAAGTTTAGGGTGGTTTACACAAAAAGTGAACATTTGAGGTGGACAATTTTAAAACCCAAGTCTTTATCTTACCAGATTTGGCCCTCCGGTCCCCCCACTCTGTATCTTTCTCCCTCCTTCCGTTTATTATCCCTCCTCTTGGAGAGAGACAAGGCTCTCTGGCGTTCCGATCATTCTATTATAATAAGCCACATTCCCTGGAACACTTCCTCCATTCTGTTCCTGCTTGTGGTCCCTGGGTCCCAAAGCAGACACACACTCCTCCCACACACTCCCTGTTTTTCCCCACCCCCACCCCCTCTGCTGCTTATCCCTTCACGTCTGTGGCTCCTGACACACAGAGCCCCAAGCAGCCAGAGCTTCCCAATCAGCCGTGTCTCTTGATCTCTGTCTATCGGTCAGATTGGATTGGATCTGTCCTAGCTGCATGGTCTGCGTAGGGCGGAATAGAGCATCCAGCACCAGGACCTGAACGCAAGAACAAGTAGAGGAAGATTGGAAACCTGGAGACTCCACCTCACCTGTAAAACAACAAACAAGAAAAACAAAAGATGGGAGGCAAGGAGAAGAAGGTTTTGGTCATTGCAAATGTACCTAACTACGAAGGGTGAGTGTTCTGTGATACCAGTCTAACCACTGCATGGATTGTTAAGTGAGGAGAGGTCTTGCAAAACGGTCATATTTTCTATGTTTCCAAAATTTTAATACTTAAAAAGATGTTTTTGCCTGCAAATACTGACGATTTTTCTTCTTAAATGCAAAGCAGTCTTGGACTTGCATTATGGCCATGTTTTAAATTCTGACACCTCCACTCCCGTAGTATCAGTTGCATGTAGAGCAAGGTGCCACTTGTCAAGTTACCCAACATGCTGATTTATTTAGCGCACATTTAGTCTTTGGCTAGTCTTTAATTTAAAATTCATTTATGGGTTCAGTTCAAAGGCAAGAATCCTCCAAAATGACTATTATTGTAGCTGGTCTGGTGTTTTGAATATGGAACACTGTTAGTTCCATGAAATTGGATTTATTTACATGCAACTATCCAACAAATGAAAATAAAACTTGAAAAATGAATTGAGGGTGAATTATTTAAACAATCAAAGCAATTTCGGAGCAAACAGAAACTTAATCTGCTGTGGACTAAAATAAGGCATCTGCTTTGTTTCTGGCGACATAGGAAAGTACACTGGGTGGAGGCTCTACAGTTACACTATTCTGCAGAGGTTGCTAAGTTGTTGTCAGGGTGAAGGATTGGAGGGTCTGTGGGCTCTGAATATGTCTGTTGGGGTTCAAATGGGTGTATATATTTGAACACAAGTGACAGTTGTGTGTTTGCAAGTTTTAGTGTGCAACAAAATTTTAGCATTCTTTTGATAGCCTCTCGCCCCATTTATGTTTACCAATGCATGTTTGTTTATAGTATTTGCTACTTGTGATAAAATATCTGGGTCGTCTGGGTCCAATAACATATTGGCTGCGTTGAAAGACAACCTTGGCTCTTGACTTGGCTTTAAAGGTGATAAAAGTGCCGAGCTGGCTAGCTGGAAAGGAGGGATATGGCGAATTTAGATGGAGAAAGCCAGACGGGTGGATCACTTGATCATATCAGACAGTCAGCAAATTAAATTTGATGGAGACTGAAATGGCTGCTGTTGCTTTTCTGGGCTTGGAAAATGTATTCAGTGTTCCTCCTTCAGTTTTTTTGTCCTTTTTTATCTTTTGATGATGAATAAATTTTTGTCTCTTCACAACTGGCCTTTGTTTTTGTGCATTTTTTCATTGTTTGTTGATGAGATAGAAGAAAAATACAGTTGGAAGACAATGGTCTGTGCAGCTTTACAGTTGTCAACCATATGTACAAAGTGAAACCTCCCTTACATTCCTGAGGTTTAAAGGCTTCAATGGCAGCCTCCATACAACAGCTAAACCTGGACAGTAGAGGCCCCAGATAGCAGCCTGAGGTGAAGACAGTCCATTCAAAGCCACCCCTCCTGTTCAACTGGTACTAGACCTTATGTCCTGGCCTTATACTTAAAAAAGGCTCCTAATCTGCTCTGTTGCTGTTTCGGTACCATGCTCACAGGGAACAAACAAACCTTTGCTTAGTTAGGCCTTGGATTACTTCCGCGCTCATACATAGTGCATGCCTGCACATATGCACACAACGGAAGCAAAGATGCATGCAGCAGACTCTTTGTCTCCCCACACCTCCTAACTTTATCACA
Source organism: Rhadinocentrus ornatus (assembly GCA_037177495.1). Lineage (NCBI taxonomy): Eukaryota > Metazoa > Chordata > Actinopteri > Atheriniformes > Melanotaeniidae > Rhadinocentrus > Rhadinocentrus ornatus. Next base: position 4,263,682 of record JBAMHW010000016.1, on the reverse strand, counting down.
GCCGAGAGTGGGTGCAGTATCTGTTTACCTAGCAGCACATACACTGAGATAATTACTACATTTTCATTCTGGAAGACAATATTGATTGGGCAGAATTAGTTTGCCCTGACTCAGCTGTGTGATATTTAAGTCCGGCTTGTAATTTTTGCCTACACCAGCTAAATAGTGCAGCGTTGACCAAAACTAGATTTATAAAACTTATTAAATCGGCCTCAATTTGGCTGAATGAAATTTCTTCTTTTGTTTTTCTTTTAAATTTATTGCATTACAGTAATATCTGTTTTTGGTTTATTTCTAAATATATATATTTTTTACTTACTTGGCCAATAACACAGTCGATCATGCATGCTAAGATGCAGGCCTAAACTTGGTATCTGGTGATGTGCTTTACATCACTGCAAAACTCAGTTCTGCTCTCTCGTCTCTCCCTCTGGAGAGACTTCTGTAAGCGGTTCAGTGTCAGAAAAAGAACAAGGAGGTCAGAAGTGCCGCAGGGCAGCAACAAAAAAAGAAGCAGAAGTAAAATCGAATTAAAACTGAACCCAAAACTAATTTCTTTGTTCTAAGTTAAAGAAAGTTGATGTAGGATGAAGGAGGTGTCTGAAATTATTTCCACCATTGAACATTCAGGACTTTGGTGGTCAGCTCGGATAGCAGACGTGGGCGTAAGCTTCCTAATCACTTTGTGAGAGTAACAGATGAAACATTGTGGAAACATCTCTATGTTCAAGTTATTAAAGTCTTAACTGAAACATTATTAAACCATAAATGACACATTGAAAGGAATAATAATCACACAATTGAAATCAAATAAATGTCATACCTTAAAAAGATAAACACAGGTTAATAAGTTTCAGGTCAAATTAATCAAGCTTGTTGATTAAACCTTATACAAAATGAGATTTGTATGATTTTGCATCATGAGATTTGAGATATGCGTGGTATGCACTATTAAAATAAACACACATCCATCCATCTATTTTCTGCTGCTTATCCGGAGTCGGGTTGTGGGGCCAGCTGCCTAAGCAGGGAAACCCAGACTTCCTTCTCCCCGGCCACATTCACCAGCTCATCCGGAGGGATCCCGAGGCGTTCCCAGGCCAGCCGAGAGATGTAGTCCAGCCAGCGTGTCCTTGGTCTTCCTCGGGACCTCTTTCCACACATACATATATGAAAATTACTTTAAGCTGATGAAGACAGAATTCTTTGCTCTCTTTTCACACAAAGGAAATTCTTTGCTTCTGGCTGGAGCACAGAACCTTAGAAGATGCTTTATGGCACTTTGGAATGTGAAGGATAAACAGTTCTGGTCAATGGTCAAATGTCCTGGTCCCATTAGAGATTGAACCTGTGGAGGGGGGGTTTTAAACATGTCAGCTTGGAGAAAACAGCTTCAAAGCAGACAACGTTCTCGGGCGACGAGTTCCATCTGAAATCCATAAAACAATTAGTTAGTTTTAAAGCAAATCATGACAGGTTGTAGCTGCAGAAGATTAATTTCAGAAACTTTCCAGATCTTGATATAACCTAACGTCCACTCCTTCCCAAGTCAGGTTGACCTGTGACCTGTGGAGCTGGAACCAAGTCATAAAAATTCCTGCGTGGTGTTTTAACAGTCAACCTCCCACTCCTGGCTGGGAGGAGGGCATTGTCCTGCCAGTAAGGAGGAGAAGTCCATCAAAGGTTTAATTCAGTCAGGAGATTAAACAAAAGTTTAGAATCTTTCCTTTTGAAGATGCTGGAATCGCTACAATTCTTGAAATTCTGTTAGAGTATAGTATGCATGCAACAATAAACTGCTGCTGCAGTTCTAAATGTGCAGAAAATATTTTACATTCAAACCTTATCCCCAAACACTTAACATAGTATTCATAAAGGACATTTTAAAATTCTTTGAACCACCAGTACTAATAATTTTAAAAATAATTTTGGTTGATTTACACATGTGGCTTGATTTCCATTGACTGCCTTTGACAGAGTTATTTCCTTTCATCACTGGGCTCTTGAGGGACATTTGGCATTTTAGGGATTTGAACCAGGCCCAGTTTTTTTCTGCTTCTCTTTAATCATCTAAACACACTTGCAGACTCAGAGAATCCTCAGAGTCTAAATGACTCATTGCTACTTTAAGAGTTATGAGACACATGAAGTTCTTACTATCAGTTACATGGACAGATTATGATGGAGAAGAAAGATACAGACCCCTCACCCCCTGCTGTTTTATAGGGAAAGATTACTAAGAGCTGCCAAGCACATCAAACATTCACAAAAAAGACAGCCGCATACCATAAACTATGCAATGGCAACAGAAAGTAGTCTCAGTAGCTTAGTCCTGTCTGCTGTGCAACAGGTCTTCTAATGGTTTTCCCCCAGCGGAGGTCTTCCATTTTTGCTGATGGCATTCTCGATTCATCACCACTGTATACGGTGGAGTAGCCTAAAAAAAAGTCTTTAAAATTGACCGGGCCAGGGTCAGCTAACCTCCGAGGAGCAGCAGAGCCGCTCGAGGGCAGCGAGGCATCGCAGCACAAGCTTAGCTGACACCATCAAAACAGGCATGAGAGTTCACGAAAGGCCCTCTTCAAAACACCAAATGCAGAGTGATGACTGGATTGTGATCAGGTGTGACAACTGTTGTGTCTAAGAGGGACTGCCGAGAAAAGAACTTGGCGCTTGTGGTTGAGTAGTAACACACAAACAGAAGTTTTCTTTTCAGACTACTTACACACACGTTTCCCTCACACAGCTTAAAACATCATGTTTATCACCATGAAACACAAAACTACATTTATTGTCCCGTTGCAATATGAACACAAACAAGCACAAAAATCTTTATACATTCAGTTTAGCTGGAATAAAAGATTTTATTTTGGAAAATATCCCAAATCCTACATTTGGGACTATTTTTTTTTCACAGCAATAGTCATTTCATTAATATTTCAGGCTCAGTTACTTGTAATGAAGATTAAAAAAAAGTGAATTCATTGTGCCTGTTGTATTACAGTAAAAATACAACATCCAAAGCAATATAAGTAGTAATGAATGTAAAATAAATGTAGTTTTTACAAAGACAACCTGGTATTTTTCTAACAACTCATCCAGAAGGACTTTTGAACAGTTTTGTGCTGTGTGTAAAAAAAACTACACAATCCAACTCTGACCATTTTGACTGAGTATGATTCCAGTTGGTCCACCGTTATTTGCATTTTTAAAATGTTTGATTTAAGTGCACTAGCACAAAAATAAGATTTTCTCTCCTCTTACCTGACCACTTCATTAGCATTTGTCAGTTTGTCTGGACTCTGGTCATTCTGTTGCAAAATGCCTACAGATAGAAATCTAGTTAAATCTTTAGGAAAATTCAAAATTCCGAAACTAAAGGAGTTTTTCAGGAGCGATCTGCTAGCTACACTTTGCATATGATGGTAGTAGGATGTCTTTACAAACAGGTTCTGGTTGATGATTGTGCAGACATTAAATCTACCCAATAATACAGTAGGCATTTTGTTCACAATGAGCCTATAAATAAAAGTATTTATCATCAGTGTAGTAACTCTCTCCTACTGCATTTTAATCAAGCTATGTAAATATTTATGGCCTAACCACCACTTCTCAATTTAAGATAAAGAAAGAAGTAAACAACAAAACAAACAAAAACAGTTCTGGAATTTGAGAAATTGCCCACTGTGAATGAATCACCAGCATTAGGAACAGTGACAGGTGCATCTGCGGCCACCCTCAGCACTGCAACTGAAATCCTACCCTGAGAAAAGCTTCTGTGCTAAGGAACAGCAAACAGTCTGCGCTGGAGGCTCAAGCACGATTCTGAAACTACAGCCACTCTCTGACCTCTGTAATTGTAAAGCAAAAGCGGAACATTTACACTCTGGGGGTATAAATATCCCCAGTGATCTTCCATGACTACCCCAGAGGCTCAACAGGTAGAGCACAGCAGAAAGCCAGCTGTCGCTGGCAGGCGACAGAGTGGATTTCTCCACAACATCATCAGTCATCTCACTTGGATCTGAGCACTAGTCTCCCCCTGGACGTACAGATCAAAGCCTGTGGGCAGCAAGGCTACAGTATTTCAAAAGTGTTGATCAGAGTTGGGCAAGAGATTTTGCTGCACTGTTAATGCAGAGGTAGTAATCCCTCCTAATACCACTTGTTGCATTGCTGAAGTGAAAGCAATGATTTAAATAATTAAACTGATCTGCTGTAAGTCGTTCTTACGCTTCAGGATTTAATTTAATTTATTGGATCAAAAAGTGATAATTGTTAATCATAGTTTCCAGAGGTTTAGCTGAATGTCACGCTTTAACTGAGTAAAATATGGTTGTTTTAATCATTAATTTTGATTTAATTTCAGTGGGACTCCAGTTGTTGTTTATTCATATCTCTAATTATTCAAACGTCAAACTCAAATTAGATCATTTTGATTATTTGCCCATTACTTGTTGGATGCGATACTTTGAAGTCTTTGAAAGATTGTTTGGCGGATGCTCATTTAATCAATCAATCAATCAATCAATCAATCAATCAATCAATCAATCAATCAATCAATCAATCAATCAATCAATCAA
>JBAMHW010000016.1:4208428-4245863 GCA_037177495.1 Rhadinocentrus ornatus | reverse complement strand
CATATATTTTAGTGTTTGTGTTCTTGTGCTTGCATGGAGCATATACATCATATATTTAACATTTCTTTAAGTCCAACATTCTCACTTAAACCCAGTTTTAGATCCTATTGTGATATAATCCTGGGTTCTGCAAAGCCAAAATAATCCTGGTCTGCATCAGAGTGAAAGCATAGAAGCAACGCTCTGTAGTCATTTATCTCTTTGCATCTAGTCAGGTCCAGTTCTCGTCTCTTTGCATAACGCTGACAGTAAGCTGGAAACTCCGGATAACAAGGAATGTTGGTTTTGTATCATCTTTTTAAAAGTCTGCGCACATTCGTGTAGCTTATGTAACATATTTACAGGCTGAGGCCTGTAAACCTTGACACAGCGAACACACTCACGCTTTGCTGATGTCATACAGCACCTTTTCTTCCATGAATAGATTTTTGTATGAATGTTATCATAGCAGCTGAACTGTGAAAGGATTGACTGTCATCAGCCAGCGGTGACACAAGTAGGTGTGTCAGACAGAAAAATAGCAGGTGGAGCTGCAGAGATAATATGCAGCCTTCTTTCCATCCACTCACCAGAAATGTATTCTTGAACATCAGTGGGAAAAGCACTCGTACATCATTGGATATAATTTTCTTTACAAAACTTTACAAAGCTTCATACTGAGCACATCATATTTTTTTAATTCAATTTTACCACGATCCATGTGAACAATTATCCCCATGTCTCATGTAATCATATGTAAACACTCTGCATTTTCACAGTTAAACAGTGAAATCTGAGTTCAATTTTTCACTTTATTTAATAGTTTTCAGCCTGGATGTGATGTTAATTATTACAACATGCAAGCTGTTACTCACACTTTCAGTGAACATGTTTGGTCCAAGTGTTTTGTTTTATCTTTTGTTGCAGCAGTGAACATTTTAAACCCCACTGGTGGTGGCCAAATCGACAACCACATCCTGAATGCAGCCATTTTGCAACTATTTTCAGTCTCACTGAGGCGCCATGGGGAAGTGGGGAGTTATGATGGTATGGTGAATCCTGCAGTATGTGGGCAGGGATGCCTTTTGGGAGGGAAGCCCTAGAAGAGTCTGTCATAAAGCTGTTGTAAAGTGGGCCAAATGACTTGATCTTTCCAAGTTAAAGATTCTTAGATGAAATTAGCTATATAATAATGTGTTATTTGACTAAATCCTGACTAGTTTATAAATAAACAAGCCATGTAAATCTAAAAATACACTAGATTAAATGTTGCTGTTTACTGTGCCTTCATTTCAGCTTCTCCTTGCCAAGCTACAGTAGTTCTAAATCTGGATCAATTGACCACAACAGCGGTCATTGCCCTGAGGCACAGGATTGATGCATGTGACACAGTCCATAAATGTGGCTCTGGACTAAAGCTGGACTAAAAGCTGTCCATGCTATTCGGTCTGATGCACTGGAGTGATAATAGATGACTGGAAATCCTTTGGTATGGGCAGTACAACAAGCATTATGTTCTGTTTCTGTTTTCCTGATGAGTAATTCTATATGGGAAAATGAGAGTGGCTTGGCTGTATCAGTATCATTCCCAAAAGGTGTTTCTCTACCACGTTGGCTCTCATTTTACCATGTAACCTTTTTTCATGGGGGGATTGCCTGAAAGGGTACAGTTAAACCTCCCACTGCAATCAACACCAGACCTATCAACCACCACTCTCCTTCTGTCCTGGTTACTTTTTGTTGTGTGCATTTTAGGGTTAAATATTTTTTTGTGTATTCTACTGTATCACAAGTTATTTTACAGGTCTTAAAAAAAGAAATCAATAAAGAGAAGTAAATAAAGTAAACCTGCTGCAAAGGTTTTTTCCTCTTGTTGCAGCTACCAAGATCTGAAAATGAACTTTCTTGGGGTCCATTAAGAAAAAAAGGGAACCTGAGAATATGCAAAGTGGTTATCTCAGATTGGGAAAAGGTTGACAGGATCAGAAAAGGTAAGGCATGGAAGAAGGATTCTTGCTTCAAGGATTGCTAGCTAGCCCGAACACTAGTTTGACTACAAAAGTCTTTCATGAGGATTCAGCAGATACTGGATTGTGGCACGCTGTTGTACTCTTCTGGAAATATGATTCTGGCTTTCTCCCCTAGTTTACTTTAATGTTTCAATTTTGGTCTTGTTTGGTTTGTGGTTTTCGGTATTTTAGTTCTTGTTCAGTGTCATTTCTATTCTCTTGAATTGAGGGTCATGTTCTGATTTCTACTCATTGGTTCACCTTATTTGTTCATTCACTTCACCTGTGTTGCGTTAGTTCCTTAGTGTATTTAAGCCATTGGTTTGTTGGCCCTGTTTAGTTTTTCCATGCCTTTGTTTTTGTTCAGTCGTTTAAGTTTATTGTTGTTAAATCCTTTCAATTGCACCAGTCGGTCTCCTGCTTCTTTAAAACCTGCACTTGGGTCCTCACATCCACAGCTTCTGTGACAAAAACTTTCTTGGATGGAATTTGGATCTCATTTTATTAATTTAGAAAGATTTTCACTATTCCCAGTAACTGAGATTTGCAGCAATAATGACATGAAAGCTACAGTAGCTACTGTATGATTCCACAGTGATGGTATCTCGCTTTAATTGTTTTCTTTTGGTTTTAGTTTGACACAAATTGCCTGTGTCAGTGTACCTATTTGCAGTATGTAATCCTTTATTACCTAAATCTTTATATAATTTTGGCATTTTTGGAAACCTGTGATTCCAGTGACAGTGCCGTATAGATATATTTATGTATGTGCGGGGTGCAGCATGTAATAAAGTCAAATATCAATGAGAAAACTACAACATTACAACTGGGTTTCTATTGGTATGCAATCACTTAGCTAAAATATTGTTTTTATACTTGTAGAATAAGACATTCATATCTACTTTTTGTGGATCCACATACATGTCAGCTGCCATATTTATGCCACCATTTTTACTACGGTGTCTCTGAATGGACAAACAACTCTGTGTGAAGCGAGAACCTTCTGAGCTTTTGAACTGCAGTACCACATTTGTTTGATAGGTGCTAGAGAATAGTTTAGATATGATTAATGCCTTTAAAGGATCATAGAAGAAGACATTACACAATGTTGAAGTACTTACCTGTAGTGCAGTCATCGCTGCACCTGAAGCCACTGGATCCACTCGCAGATAAAAACATGTTTATGTCTGGAAGAATTGTGCCACTGTACTGATCTACATCTACAACTGAACTTGGTGTTTTAAGTAAATTTTATGCCCATCTTTACTACTACGCGTCAGTAATTCTTACACACTCAATCTTTCCGGTCCTGTAGTCATTGGTTCATATATATCCACAAAAGTCAGAAAGATGTATTAGTGGTCACTGTTCTACCTAAAAGTGTTGGAAAGTGTATATTAATTGTACTTCAGGTTTGTTTGTTATCATATTAATTACTATTGCTTGTGAGAACTGGTGATGGGACATGAATCAGCACTGTTATAGTCACCTGTAGTTTATCCTACTTCTATGACTAAAGATAGGTGTGTTTGAAGGGAAGCCTGCTGCTTGTCTGTTATAGATAAATGAAATCATCTGGTAGAGTAAAAAACAAAAAAATCTCTTCAACAAGCTTTGAAGTTGCATTTTGTTGATTTCTGCTAACTAGAGTAAAACCTCTAAGCACACTCCAAGCACATGTACTGCACCTGCTCCATGTCCTCTCTCTTTCTCACCTTGCTTGGTAAATAGACACTGGGAAAAGCAAGCGTTAACCGTGACAGCTGTACAGGGGGACAGTGCGAGAGACAGGGTATAGGTCAGGTTTTTCCAGTGCTGACAGATGGGTGCCAGTATATAGGCGCCAGTGCGTTGTCACCCTGCCTACTTCAGATAGCACTGTTCTGAGATGTGGAAAAGTTTGAGGTCAATGTGCAGATTTAGGCCCGTCTTAATAGTTGCATCCCTCCATGTGTATCAACTTGTTTGGATTGGTGTGTTGCACCTGGGTCAGCTCATCCCTTTTTAAATTCTTTGCAACACGTGCAGTTAATTTCCTGTCCCACAACCCCTCCCTCCTGGATGTACACAGTCCTCAAGTGTCAGAGGGATCATCTGCTTCCTGTTTAATGCTGTTGTTTTGCCATCCCTCATATTGCATCAATAATCAGTCCATGTCAGACGTCTTGCATGGATGTATCCAACGTGATGGACTCCAAATAAAATCTAACCTGTTTCAACTTTACACATCCCAAAACCTTACAAATCCTCTTAATTTTTTTTCTATATCAGATTAAAAAGTTATATTTGAACTAATGAATGCGAGATTTACCTTGTAAGCAAAGTTTTCACTATAACAAATCGAGTTACTTGGAGCTTAATTGATTAGTTACAGATAATTGCTTTTAAAATGAGCCAATGTATTTTTAGGGAAGCTTAAAACTTACACATAACTAAAATATATAGTACAGAGTTTGGAATATTCAGCAATAAGACTGAGTTGGTAATTTTATAACTAGAATTCAGTGCTGGTGGTCTCAAGTTAGAAATCTGTCAGTGGATGCATCATCTGAACATTGCCGACACATCTGCTGAAAGACAACTGTTAGTTCTGAAATGAAGTTGCAGAAGTTCAAAACATCTTGAATGGAGACCCACATTGCTAATGTAAAGTTTTACACACCTAATTTCCTCTTACTCTAATTATACCAAAACTATACATTTCCACTGTTTACATAAGGTTTATGTTTCACAAATACGCCCTTTACTAACACACCTGTTAAATGGTAGCTTGACTTCTTTATGATCTGGCTCCGAGATCCTCTTTTCTTTCTTTATTGGCCGGACACTTTTATTTGTTTGTTTTGCTTTTTATGGCATCATATTTCAGTCCTAGATTCTTGGGATTCTGACACCCGTCTGAAGAGCTTTTTAAGTGTCTCAAATGTCACATAGCAGCCCTCCCCATCATCCCTCCCCTAAACCCTCATCAATCCCCCCTGCACACCCGAGCCCTCAGCTCTTATCACTGGCCACTCATCCCCTGACGTCCATAGGGGGCTGCACTTTAATTTGGAGAAGAGCCGTTTGCTATTCATATAACAACTCTGTCGCACTGCATTTAGAGGAGAGATTTATGTCCTCCCTCCACTTCTTTTCCTCTGCTTTGTTCTTTGGTTAATATGGACATTCTTGTGGTTTCAGTCCGGGATTTATAAATCTGATCAGGCCTGTAAATGTGAATGATACATCTTTGCTGTTTTTGAGCAGGTAAACTGTAGAGTCAGCCATGAGCTCCAGCCTTGTCAACTCTTTGGCCAAAGTATATGATCCAAATCCTCTTCATGGTCAGAAGCTGACTGGAAGGAAGCTCTCTCTCAATGGATCAGAGAAGTCTCCAGCTTCATCTCTTCTATCATCTTCTTCCTCCCCCTATGATGCTGCCCTGCGCTGCATGGAGAGCAGAATGGACTCCCTAAGCTCACAGATGGAGCACTTACTGAGCATGCAACAGATCGTCCTTACCCGGCTGGACGGTCTTTCTCAGGATGTGAGGAGCATGGGTCGGGATCTGGCCTCTATGCATGAGGAAGGTCATGGCAGAAGACGTGAGTCAGGAAAAGAGATGGTTTATAAGGAGCTGCGTGGTGCCATGGACTGGGCCAGTGAGCGTATAGATACTCAGGGACGCAGGTTGGAAGGGGTGGAGAAGCTGGTGGAAGGCACTCAGCAGGTGATCAGCTTCATTGGGGAGGTGGTGAAGAACTCCTCACTGGTGGAGCTTTTATTCAAACAGCCTGGAAAGAAACCCAACAGGAAGGTGAGATGCTTTAACGACAATGCAAGATGTTCCTGCAAAATGAGGCCTAAAATTATCGCAACATCAAATCTCTTGTCCAGCTTCTAAGTTATGTAATTATGGTGGCAAATATAAACAGCTACTAAAAAGTTGCAAGTGGCAACCACTTGGCTGAATGTGTGGATGTGATCTTGACTTCATGCAGTGACATTTTAAATGGCTTGCTTTAAAATCTAATTAGGTTCTGTGTGTCTTTAAATGGCTCTTGTGTCATTATATCTATACTTGTTTTCATTCCTCTTTGTCCTGACATGCCTCTTATTTTATCTTTCCTCGGTTCTGCTGTACCTGAACAAGTTGTTCTCAGTAATGTTAAGTAGTGTTCCTCTTGGCAGAGAGAATTTGAATCATAGGTGTAAACGATTGGAGTCAGACTTGTTATCTCAACCAAACACTCGTGTCTTTATCAGTAGTGGGCTGGACTGCAGCTGGACAGAATCTGTGATCTGGTTTGTTTTGAGTAGGTGATGGTGTCCTTGTACAGAACCCCTTGTAGCCCATATAACTTTTCAAGAATGTTCAGACTTCTTCATAGTTTGTACTGCCCTGCCTTATCAGAATATATGTTATTTATGACGCAATATGGCTTCTGTTGAGCATGTTAAAGATGTGGGGATCATCTGAACCTCTCATTGTATTGCACTGAGCAATACATGCGCGCATTATGTTTGCTGTTGATGATATGTGACCTTTCCTCTTCCAGAAGAGGCATTTGCTGAGTAGAACATTGCACTTGAGTTACAAGTGCAGCCACAGCAACAGAAACAAACAATCTGGCTTTCCGTATCACTATTGCACAGATGGAAATATCTACATATATTATAAGAGTCCTGGTTATGCAATCGCTGAAGTTTTTTCCCTTGCTGCAAATTTTTGGGGAAAAAGGTTAATATGAAATATTTATATCTGATTCATTTTAAATGCAACATATGTCTAATGCAAGATCGTTCCCATTTTCTTTTCATATCCAGGCAAAAGACGACAAAGAAAAAGCCAAACAGAATCTGAAAGGTGTGAAGACTCAGAAGAAAAGAAAACCTTTAGACTCAACAGGTAAAGTGCAACAGGAAATTATCTATACTCACAGAGATTATGCAGAGTTTGACACAGAACACATATGAACAGTATAATCATGTCAGTTTAGGATTTTTTTTTTGTTAATTTTTTTGCACTTTTTGTTGCAATGACAAATAAAGTTTTATTATAAAAACAGGATGGCTAAAGCAAAATTCTGGACTCCTGGTAAATAATTTGTTAAGCGACTCATTATTTAATCTGCCTTGTGAGTATTTTGGCTAATTTAGAGTCACCCTGTTTTTGGATGCACTTTAAACCTTCTTTCAGCAATTGGGAGGCATAGCCCTCAAAGGTGAGGCGCCTATCACTACACAAGGAAAAAAAAAATATTTTGAGGAAGCAAATTTTTGAAGATCACGGTTATCAGTAAGAACAAAAGCTTTCCAAGAGAACTCTGTGTAGAATTGTCAGAAACCTGCAAAAATATTAGAGAATAATCAGATAAAAATATTTTTAGATATCATCAGTCTAAAACTGAGCTTGTACTAGAATTTATTTAAATTTTTTTTTATTATTTGGAGGCATCTAAAAGACAAGCAATACAATTGAAAACATAATAACTTTGAGTCTGATCTGGGCCAAAGTCAATGTGTCATTGTGAATTTGATCAATCTCAAGGTTATTGATTATTAGAATGCATCCATTTGCTGCTAATTTTTTATATGAATACAACTTCCTGATACACCTCATGTTTCTATCTTTGTTTTCCTATTTCAGACACCTCCTTCTTGAATGAGCCATTGCTCCAGGATGAAGTGGAGAAGCTCAACAAGCAGAACACTGAGCATTCCCATGTAAACACAGAGTCTGATGTCCAGAGAGGGGAAGATGCAGGGACTGGAGGAAAACGACAGGAGCTGTCAGAGCTGATCCTGGATGGACACCTCTCTTCTGAAATCCAGTCAGAGGACAGGCAGAAGGAAAGGGAGAATGAGGAAGATGAGGGGGATATCTTTGACGACACAGAGCCAGAGGAAGAGGAGCATGAGGCAGAAGATGTTGGCACAGAAGAGAGTGGAAAAGTAGAAGATGACACAAATAAAAGGCCCAAAGAAAAGACAGAAGAGTCTACAGAAACGGAAAAGTCTGTAGTTGTCATTTCAGAGATATGCAAGACCTCTCTGCCTCCAGAGGAAAGGTATTCCTAGCCATCTATCCTGTCCCTCGTATCAGAATTCCTTTTTACTTCGTCATGTTATGGTTATGATTATAAAAGGGGGGCCAGGATTAATTAAGTTTTATATACTTCATCCTGCTCTTTTTCAGACTCTTTAGCAACTGTTATTTTTATTTATATTTTTTTCTTTACTCTGATTATTTGTGTTATTATTTTTTATTTGAGATACTTTAAATATCAATCAATCAATCAATCAATCAATCAATCAACGGGAGGAAATTAGGAAAAAAAAGAAGCAAATGAGATGAAATCTGCTTTGTGCTTTTTTTTTCTAAACCTGTAAAGCTCTGAGGAGGCTGGTGATGTGGCCACATGCAGCAAACGTCATGTCACAGAGGAAGACCTCACAAAAGATGACCTGAAAAAAAGCAGAGTGGAAGACAGTAGAGTGGAGAATACTGATGGGCAGGTGGGGGAAGGCCCAACTCCTGAAGAGGCAAAGACAGAAGCTGAAGTGGACGCAGAGTCGGAAGCAAAAGAATTCACCATTGGTGAGATCCAGTTTTTTGTGCATGAACATGCGAGAGGCAATCAACACATGTTGTGCCCAGGAATGAAGTAATGTATCTTTTGTAGACGTAATGTGTGCACATTTATGAAGTGGTTTAAAATGATGGTGTTGGGTTGTGACTGCCTTAGACTCAACTTGTCACGTTAGTTCATGACATTTGACTTTGCATTCCTAAGGTTTTAAAGCAGATTCAGTGTCATAACACCAAGCATGTTCAAGCGTCACTGACATGTCATGAGCGCAGCTGGTAAAGCAGATAATGACTCACTGGCATGCTGCTATTTTCATCCACTTTGTTTCTGGGCAGCAAAGCATCCATCCCAGTCTCTGTTTCAATTTCTTCTTTTTTGTTGTCCTTATTTTTTGTCGGTTGCCTCTCTTTTATTTCTAGACTCAACGCCACCACCGTTGGCACCTTTTGACCACCGCATTGTGACTCCGAAACCCCATCAGATAGCCAACTATTACACTATCAACAGGGATGAAGTCCTGGGCGGGTGAGCACCAGCAACTTAACAATCAACTCTCATTAGCCAACAGTTACAGGTGTAACTGTCCGATTTGCCCACAGACAATCAAATGCTTCAGCCTCTTCTAATTACAGAAGATCTTGGGGAATCACTAGCAAAATAGCATGCCTTTCTAATCTAATGGTGCAGCGCTAAAACCTGAGATTACTCCACTGCACGCCAGTACATTTCTCAAATTGCACAGTTAATGACATATAATCTATCCCTGATTTCTAAGTGGATCTAAATGACTTTATTATGATGTATTTAAATGAGTAAGAGCTGGATTTTTCCACTCATAACTGATTATTTTAATTAACTTTGACCCATAAAACAATGTCAAATACTCAAAATAGCTTTAATATATATTTATGTAGTTTTTAAAACAACAAACACCCAATCCACTTGTTTTGTAGTCAATAAAATCTCCTGAATACTTTACTTCTAGTCTGCATCCAACCAAATGAAATCCTCCATGTCTTTGCTTTTCTTTCATTAGGGGGCGTTTTGGACAAGTCCACAAGTGCATAGAGAACTCTTCTGGTCTGACTCTCGCTGCCAAAATCATCAAAGCCAAGAGCCAGAAAGAGAAGGTGGGGTAATAATCAGCCTGTGAGGGTCGAATATGAGACAGAATACATGTTCAGTAACATCACTGGGATGTCAGTTTCCCCAAACTGTCGAATGAATATTCACTTAAATAACTGCTAAGTACCAAAAAGAGTAATATTTAAAAAACAGACAGAGTTTAAAAGTACAGAGAATGTGGAGGGGAAACTGGTCAGACTCAGTGTGTTTTTGTTTCTATTGTTTATCCAAAAGCGAGAAAAGTGAGGTCAAACATCTGAGCATAGCTGTGGGAGCACACGAAAAATTTCTAAAATGCTCATCCAAAACCTTCAACTTTTCTCACATTCCTGCTGATCGTCTGTGAGCAAACAGTCAGAGCTTCCTGAATCTGTACCTTTCACCTCATTTTCAAGCTGCACTGCAGGTTGCTGCGTGATTCAGCATTTACTGAATGAATATCCATAAGAGGAAGCATGTTTCTCCACCCTGATGACACGTTGGAAATAGGAGTAGGCCAACATGTCTAACAGGTTCCTTTGTCAATGGGACCAGTTTTAATTCTTGTTTTGCAGGATTTCAAACTGAATTACTGGCAGCGATGCTAAATGGATTCAGGATTCAGAATACAGAATACTTTCAGTAAACAGTTTGAAGTTTTCCAAATACCATCAGGCTTCAGAAGGTTTTTTAGATGGAAAGGGTTAAATAAGTAAACCTAAACCAGTCATGAGTTTTTGTAGATGTTAATAGTGACAGTCATGCATTTATTAACACCCAAGCATTTACATTTCATGATTTTAAAGGAAAACAAACATGTTTTGTGATTTTGAAGCCTTGCTTTTTTTTATGATTAGACAATTATTTAAGCCTATATTATAATCTGATATATTTATTGCTGTGGGCCACAGCATTTTTACACCTTCTAGAGTAAAACTGCCCCATGTTACATCAGAACATGGTGAAAATATAGGCTACACTCATGGCTGGAAGAGATAGAGAAGTGGTGATTAAATAAGATTCTCATAAACCACATCTATCTGTTTTTAACCTGAACTTCTAAATCTGTGTTTCAGGAGGTGGTAAGGAATGAGGTCCAGGTGATGAACCAACTAAGCCATGCCAACCTCATCCAGCTGTACGCTGCCTTTGAGTCACGCAATGACATCATCCTGGTCATGGAGTAGTAAGTCCATTAAAGGGCGTCTGCATGTGTGATGTTACAACCTGAACCTGGCTGTAATAATGTGTGTGTGTTTGTGTTGTAGCGTTGAAGGAGGGGAGCTGTTTGACCGCATCATCGATGAGAACTACAACCTGACGGAGCTGGACACGGTGCTGTTCATACGCCAGATCTGTGAAGGGCTGCAGTACATGCATAAAATGTACATCCTGCATCTTGACCTCAAGGTAAACCTGAGGTCTTTCAACTTTCATGCTGATTATAAGTACTGTTTTGTCATGTCCTAGTTAAGTTTTTCTTTGGTGTTTGGTTTTACTTCTGGCTCTTTAGTTATAAATACTCTACTGCATTCTCTTGTTGGGCTGAGGCATAGATAGAGAGCCTCAACCTACTGATACAATTCAATAGACAGAAACTGTTTGAGAGCGTCTATAAGCGTCTCTTTGTTTGTTTTCGACTCTCTCTCTTGACTGTTTCTGTCCCAGAAGCAAGTAGTCATCTGAAAACCAGAATTTCTTTTCTTTTTCAGCCAGAGAACATTCTTTGCGTCAGCAGAGCTACTAATAAGATAAAAATCATTGACTTTGGCCTGGCAAGGAGGTAACATTTGTATTCATCTCATTCTTCTTAGCATCTTGGGACTATGCTTGTGTTTGTTATGACTAAGGTGTTGTGTCTATGACAGATATAAACCCAGGGAGAAGCTGAGGGTCAACTTTGGAACGCCTGAGTTTTTAGCTCCTGAAGTCATCAATTATGAGTTTGTTTCATTTCCCACGGACATGTGGAGTCTTGGAGTCATCACATACATGCTGTGAGTCCAGGATGCTCATTCACACACAAATGTAAAAAAGAAAGAAGACTAACCTCTGTCTCTGTCTTTGTCCAGGCTCAGTGGCTTGTCTCCGTTTCTGGGGGATGATGATAACGAGACGCTGAACAACATCCTGGCCTGTCAGTGGAGCTTTGAGGAGGAGGAGTTCACAGACACCTCTGATGAGGCCAAAGACTTTATTACACGTCTGCTGGTGAAGAGCAAAAGCTGGAGGATGAGTGCGACAGAGAGCCTCAAACATCCCTGGCTGTCAGACCGGAGTTTGCACTATCGACTAAATCAGAAGGTAGAAATGTCTTCCAGTACTCTCTATATGGAGTTTTCTAGGTTTATACTGCTTTAATGTTGCAGCACTTTGGCTTGAAATTGCTTTAGTTTACCGTAGGTCTTTCTCTTTAAGCCCAGATCGCTGCGGTTTATTTAAGTTTGAGTCCAGGCTGATTCTTTTTTATTAAAGATGTGTGAAACTAGTCACTAGAGAGAGAGAGAGAGAAGATCTAATTATGTTTCTATGGTGGCCCAGAAGGCAAACTTTTTTTTTGTCCCTTTATGTTTTTCCAACATTCTTATCCCAAACTCATCACATACTTCCTTTTTGTAAAGAGACCTTTGCATAATTGGTCAGTGCACCAAAACCCCTTTTACTCTACATCTGCATATCATCAGCTATCCTCCTGCAGCGCAGTGATGCACAAGCTGAGTCTCTCATGCAATTTACCAACAAGCAGCTGCTGATCTTTCTTTCATATTATGTCCATCTTTTGTTATGTTGACTTTCTTTGTTCTACCACTGGTAATTTGTTACACGGTCAAAGGACCTAGTTAAAGTCAGGGGAAAGAGACACAGTGTTCCAGTTCATAAGAAAATTAGTTTAAAACAGGTCAGTTTTTTGCTGTTTTATAAGGGAGAGCAAAGCAGCTGATATTCACCTGGTTGCCAGCTGCAACTTTATCGATAGTTGTCAATGAATCCAGCACAGCAGACCTCCAGCTTTATTGCTTCTTTCATTTGCGTATGTGAGAAAGTGGTTTGTGAAGACAACACATTTCCAGACTATTTTATTCCAAATGGTGCAATTATAAAGTTTCTGTGAATCTTCTTGTTGCAGAAAAACAAGTGTCACTCCACACATGCTCCACCCACAAAGAGCTAAACAGGTAAGATTATTTTCGCTTTAAGCTAGCATGTTTGTAAACTTTTCTTTTAAATCAATTTCAAAGCTGTTTATCACTGACAATGAGCCATACTTTTATAATAATTCTTTTTTCCCCTCCTAGAAACACTGTGAGACCTCCAGCATACCTTTTGATAATGTAGGGCCATGCAGCCCAGCATTGGACCAATACCGCTGTACCTCTACAGCCACTGGATTACTACTCTCTGCCTCACATCCTCACCTTCACATAGCTGCACATCATTTGGATCTGACTTGGAAAGACTTTGTGAAAAACTGAACTTTTTCAGCTACATTTTTTTTTTTTTTATCATTGAGGTGCATATAATCTAAACAGTAAGAACTCTTTAGCTCTGTGATGTTTAATTACTATAACTGTCGAAGTATTACCTGCATTTTGTGCCACTTTTATAGAATTTACCACAGCAAAAACTGAAAATCAGCCTTTAAACATCATGCAAACCATATCATGTCACCCTGCTTTTTATTTATTTTTTGCATGCATTGCACTTTTTTTGTATTTGGCCTCTATCTCATTAATTCAGCAAAATGCTTTGGAGAACATAGACTGACTGCTGTTGTTTAAATTATATATTTATGTGAAAGCCTTTTTTTCTATTTAAGTTGCAAGTCTTATAAAAAATGTAATTTTTCTGAAAACAAAAGGAAGAATCACGCCCCATTAATTTATCGTGTATATAATGAAGCGTTACTTATTACCCATGAAACATGAAAATGTATCCGTGCACCATTTTTAGTTCATTTCCACTAAAGACTACGCCTTCTGCACACATTCATGCCGCCTGCTCATCTTGCTTTGGCAGTTTGGAGTAACCCTCTCACCTTCCACGAAGGCATAACGAACAACACATACTACCTATGAATGATTCATGTTTATGACTGACATTTATTTGCTGGTTGAACACCAGGCTGTACTTGAAGTGCAAAGCTTTTAATCAAGATGTGATGTTTCTTTCAGGGGAGCTAAACAGCATTTCACATACTGTAGTTACGCACATAAATGCACAGTTAAGTTTTGATGGCGAGCCAATAACAGAGTGGGGAAGACACCCGTCATTGATTTATTGACTCATTCTGTCAGAAGGATGGGAAGTTTGGTAAATATTTGATACTCGGTTGTTGGCTGATCCATTTCAAAATGAAAAGCTTTGTGATTTAAATATTTGTTTGATGAATTTATGATACCTTTTTAAATTTTTCCTGTGAAATGATGAGTTAAAAATATATGTAGAATATGTAGAAGTTAATAAAGATGCACATTGAGTAAAAATGAATGTAACCTCAAAAAAATTTCTTTTTTGGAAATAAAAAACAGGACATTGATGTTTTTCTGCGACTCTACATTATATTGACATTGAATTTTCCTCATATAGTGGGCCTACATGTCATTTCCCATTGGTTCACGTAGCAACTGAAAAGTAGCTTCTGACTAAAAATTTAAACACATTTGACTGATGATTTGATGGGACTCATATAGTGTTTAGCTTGAATTATTACCAGTGTTTGTTTATTGAATCATGCAACCTTTGTAGCCCAGCTCTTTATTACATTTTTCACTTTTTCATCTGCTGAGAATCTAACATCTCTTCAACAGCCTTCCCCTCAGAGCCATTCACCTGCAATAACAAACACCTCTCTGTGAGAGAAAACAAGTTCACCTATAACCCATAAGATCATAAAGAGGGGTGAGGACATTTTGCTCATCACAGCAAGCGACAGTTTGAGCTGACTAAATGAAAACTGCATTTTTACATGCAAATATGAAATAATAACACATCCTCCACTGCTTACCTGCTAGGGGAGCCTATTCTATTCATTCTTGAAGGAAAAAATACAGTTAACCTCCAACTAAAACAGATTTAAACAGCGTAGATTCCCATCATCTCAATAAAATGTCAAGGTTTTGCTTGCATCGGTTCAACAAGCGCAAGAGAATACACAGAGCAGTAAATATACTGTTTGTTACCACAAGAGAGATAGATAGAATACTATAAATATAAATCCCCTACACAAATAACTTCTTGCATCAGGAGCCCTTTTTGGTTGGTGATCTTTGCAAATTCTCCATTAATGATGATTTTATTGTCAAGCAACACTTTGTTGTACAGTTGCAGTGAAACAAGGAATTAATGAGCAATAGATCCAAATACAGATAACCTCTACCGTTGTTAAAAAAAGATGTTTTTTGCGTTTGTTTGTCCTTCATTTGGTATCTGTGACCAGATAAGAACAACCTGAACTCCTCAAAGATGGAGGTCAGCTGAGACTTTATTACCATGACTGGATCCTTGTGTTGTTCATAGATTTTGTCCAGCTCATAAACGGCCAGATAAGGTGATAAGATGCTCCTCTTCCTCCTGAACAGCTGGGTGCTCTGTGAAAGTGACCGTCTCATTTGGTTTTCTCTCCATGTTTCCACATGTGTAAAAGGATGAATCCTTCTGCACAGAAGAGTGAAATACCTCAAGACACGCAGTGAGACACCTGCCTCCCAAAAAACAGTGGGGAGGAGCAGCCTGGAGCTGTAACAGAGCTATGTTGTTCCATCTGACACACCGCTGTGCTTCTCAGGACCCCAGGCACTGACTTTTTCCCCCTTAGTATGGTGGAGTTTACCTAAGACTAATGAAATCATCCCCTCTCCATCATGCTGTGCCCTCTGGGAAGCTGAGGCCACTGACACTCTCAGCTGGAGCAGATGTCATACAGGATCAAATGAGAACAATAAGGGATTATGAGCTGCTCTGATTACTTGATAACATCTGTTATTATAATGTCTCAGAGAGTTAGTTTCTCTTCTGAAAACAAATCTTACCTTATAGGGAGTGTGTCAAATTCTAGCTACTTAATTGTGCTTATTTTGGCTGATGAAAAGACATAAAATGTACAACTGTAGCTACTCAAACCCAAATCCTCCTCTGAAATGTCCCCTGAAATATCCTCAAGTGGTAAATTTATATTGGGCTCTTTGGTGGTGAGACATGAATACTTGTATGGACACAAAATTAACCTAAAAAGGATCAAATTATACCATCCACATGTAGTTTAAGTGACATACATTAGAAATATCTCTCACTGATAACGCCTGTTAGAGTTAGAGAAAAGTGAGACTTTTTTGCAAGTGAAATCTTGAAATGATCATTTTTTATCTTACAGTTACCAAGCATTTTGTTCTTGTGCTCATCTTATTTTTTCCAGACACTCTCCCTGCTTGAACAGGATGTTTGCTGAGCCACATTTATAGAGGATGATGCTGGGAAACAGTTCTGTTTATTTGGTGGTTTGTACATACCTCATTCCCAGAAAGGTTTGGACACCTTTTAACAGGAACTGGTAATTGAGGACATGGAAAACATTTTCTTTGTACTCATGAATGAATGAATGAACTTATTGTCATTGCACAACAATTATATCAACAATTATTGGCAATGAAATTCTTGAATCCCAGGCTCACCTAACATTGATAAAAATAATATTAACCACAATAAAAATAGTTAAACACAAAAAGCAAGAATACTACACTTAAGTTATACAGTAAAATATATAATAAGCAATAAGAAGATGCTGTTATTTAAAGGTGGCATTGCTGCTGACAGCATTTAGAAGTCTTACGGCCTGCGTTATGAAGCTGTCCCTGAGCTTGGTGGTATGGGCTTGAATGCTGCGAAACCGTCAACCAGATGGTAGCAGACAAAACAGTTTAAAAAGTAGTGAGCATAGATGGTCACTAGACGGGTCAATATAGACCACAATGCATTGCGGGCAGAAGCTCAACATGGCGCAAGGAGGCGAAAATACACTTTTTATTGAATAGATATACAGCAAAGAATAAATGCAACATAAGGAATATAAATAAAAATATTTTAAAACAACTTTGGATTGAATTTTGGAATGACATCTTGACACGCGTTGTGGTTGCTGTGGTGACGGCTGGTAGTCACGTGGTCTGCGGTGAGGGAAAAATTTTCAGCTTTGTGTCCAAATCGCCAAGAGAATAAGTGCACTATGTAGTGGGCTATATAGTGCAGCCCCATGGCGTGAACGAGGGGTTAGGGAGTAGGTTGGACATTCGGACCCAACCAGTGTGATGAGTCCAGGTGAGGTCCTCACTGATATGGACCCCAAGGAACCTGAAGCTGTTGACTCCTTCCACTGTAGCCCCATTAATGGAAAGGGGGGCGTGTTCCTCCCTCTGCCTCCTTCTGAAGTCCACAATCAGTTCCTTAGTTTAGTTGACATTAAGATGGAGATTGTTGTCCTGGCACCAAGATGTCAGGTCTCTGACCTCCTCTCTGTAGGCCGTCTCGTCACTGCTGGTGGTTAGGCCAACGAAGGTCGTATCATAAGCAAATTTAACGATGGCATTTAAGAAGTGGGTGGCCACAATCATGTATGAACAAGAAGTACAGCAGAGGACTGAGCACATAGCCTTGGGGGGCGCTGGTGTTTAGAGTCACGGTGGAGGATGTGGTGCTGCCCATCCGCACAGTCTGATGTCTGCCTGTCAAGAAGTGCAGGATACAGTCACAGAGGGCACTGTTGAGGCCAAGGTCTCTGATCTCAGTGACGAGTTTGGAGGGCACAATGGTGTTAAATGCTGAACTGTAGTCAGTAAACAGCATTCTCACATGTGTCTCTCTGGTCTAGATGGGAAAGGGCAGTGTGAAGGGTGAAGGCGATGGCATCTTCAGTTGACCTATTGGGCCTGTAGGCAAGCTGAAGTGGGTCCATTGAGTCCAGGATGGAGGAAGTGATGAATGATTTGAATAAGCGCTTAAAGCACTTCATGATGGTGGAAGTGAGTGTGACTGGGCGGTAGTCATTCAGGCAAAAGATTATGGTTCTCTTGGGGACAGGGACAATGATGGTCTTCTTGAAGCATGTGGGGACTACAGACTGGAGCGGTGACATATTAAAAATGTCTGAAAAGACATCTGCCAGCTGGTCTGCACACACCTTGAGAGCTCTGCTTCCCTTCCTAGGAGTGAATGTGAGTGGTTGCTTATGTTGTCCCTGCGATGGACTGGCAACCTGTCCAGGATGTACCCTAATTCTTGCCTGTTGATTGTTGGGATAGGCTCCAGCTTCCCAGCGGCCCTTTATTGGACTAAGCAGTACATAAAATTAATTAAAAAAAATTAATAAATTAGAAGCTTGCTTCAAGAAATATTTTTAAAAATATTTAAAAATCAAAGAGGAAAACGTTGCAACACAGAGCAAAAATATACAAACTTTATTATACGATGATTAATGATTAACGAGTTCTTCAAGCAAACACAAATAAAACCTTTAAAATGAGATATGAGATTGAGCTGTAGCCCACAATACTCACCATAGGTTAGGGATATTCAACTTTTGAGGGAAATTTACAAAAAAATGCAAGAAGTTGATGCTACACTGATAAAACATCATGAATGCATGGCATTTCAGTAAAACCGTATGCTGGTAATTCCTTCATCTTAAATAAATTACTGAAACAAAACTAACAAGAGTGGTGAGCGTACTTTGACATAAAATGTCTATGTATCATTAACTTGGCATGTGTTCGGTGTCATCTTAGTCTAATGAAGTCTGCATGTGAACATGATGATGAAGAGGACTGTTTAGATACAAGCTGTCATTGAACCAGAACATTTAGTACTCCATTAATGCTTCAGACACTTGTTTTGGTTGTTTTGTGGTTAATCATCTTGTCAGAAAAAAGCACGTTATTAAATGAGGATTAAACATTGAAAGTTGTGCATGTGCACTTAACAGTTTAGAAAAGGCCCAAGTTCACTTATTAAAGTTGTAATGTGTTTTAGGTTAATTCTAAAATCATATAAAATGTCAAATATCCTTAACATTTTGTGAGTGGTGTTATCTTGTGATTACATTTGTACATAAATAAAAGAGTACTTCTCCCTCCTGCCTTTAGAGGGCGCTGTGTCAAGCTAAAGAAGCCCTATTGTATGCTCCTACTTGCTCTCTTCCTATTGGTCAGGCTCAGGATCTTTTCCTGATACGTCACGCAGTTTGCAGCTGTGTTTAGTTTGTGTTACGGATGCTGAGGAGTCTTGTTGGTCTTCAGGCTGTAAATTTACCCACAGTTTAGGTCGGTTGTGTCGTTCGTTTTGACAGCAAACCGTAAACATTTATCCGAACAGAGATGGCCCAGTGTTCCGAGTCTGCTAACGCCAGTTCCGCGGTCAACGGAGGACCGGCGAAAAGGAGGAACGTGGCTGTCATCACCGGCATCACCGGACAGGTAACGTTACTGAAGCGCTCCCCTTTACTGTCCAGGTCAGCTGAAGTGTACCACCGCTTTTTACGAATGAAAGTGACACAAACGGTCTTTGTTTTTGTTTTTTTTCGCTGCTGCCTCTGAAAACATAAAAACCTCTGTTCTGTCTGATGCTGCCGGTGTAGTTTGCACCTGTTTCAGGCGCTACCACGTTGGAGTTAGACTGGACGTCCGGATCAACTGGTTATACTGGCTGCGTGAGGCGGATCGTTACTTTTACAACAGGTTGTCAGCTAACCAGGAAATGAAAATAATCAGTGAACACTCCCGTTGTTCGCTTTGAAGTCACGTGTGCACGTGAGAGGCATCATTAATTAATTAATAATAAAATACAAGGTTTTTAATATCAGGGGTGAGGCTTCGCTTAAGGAAGGAGATGGACTGGTGTGTAAAAATAACTATAAGCAGCATAGTCGACTCAATAAAATGACGTTATACATGATGTGCGACCACTTGTAAATGTAATAGTAAATGTTGTCTCACTCTTGTTACATCGACCTAATGACAGGGATAGACTGGGCTGTCTAATGTCCCTGATTATGCTACCTGCCCTTCTGAATATCCTGGTGGGGTAAACGTCCTGTGTAGTGGGGAAAGCTATTTGGTCACACGCTGGAGGGTCCACCTGTCCATTGCAGGTTCCAAACCACACTATAATCCCACTTGTCAGACATTTAGAAATAGCTGAGAATAGTAAGTCACATGTCAAATTTATTTGGCCTTCTAAGGAAAAGCAGTCAATGACAGGGCTACTTGGTGATATGTTGGTTATTAGACTAGGTAAGTTCTTAGTAGCAAGGAAATTTAAGTTTGGTGTAAATAATTACTTTACCATGAATTATTTCAGGTTTCAGACCAGTAAATGAATGAGATGTGATGTGTTGTCCAAAATCCTCCTTATTTGGATAACAGCCCCTTCTCATACAGTATTGTCGAAGCATGACATTACTGATTGCCGATCAGTTTGTTGAGTCAGATGGTGACCACCAATGACTCAAAATATCCTGAGCATTGTCTGGTAGAAGTTAAAGACCTCAGTATGACAGAAAATAGACAAGCTGACCCTTTCTTCTTGTTCCAACTTGATTTATGATTGTGCACATTATTTATCGTCTTCTACCATCTCCACACTGTGCATTCAGATGTTTATTTGCTTACATGAAATGAAGGGGTCAAATGAACTAAAGCCAGTGTCTTTAACTTGGTCATTAGAGACTTTTTATCATTTTATCCTTTCAGGTCACATTTTCCTCAATTTTTGGCCATCATTCTGGTTGCGCTGCTCCCAAAAGAATTTACTTATTTATTTATTTTTATGTAAAAAAGTGTCTCTGTTGAAGAACTTTGGAATTACAATTTGAATTTTTACTTAAAGATCAACAGGATACCATTTACTACCCTTTTGGGTTATTAGAGAATGAAAGTCATCTTCCAAAACTGCTAGAAAGAAAATACAAATTGATATTGTTTTCCACTTTTTTTCTAGCTCAGATTGTTAAATGAACTGTACTCCTAATAAAAAACAAACATTAAATGTGTAAATGTTCAAACGATTTTTAACCCTTAAAATGCAAATTTGATCACATATCACTGTTTTCTATAACAGAAATTTGCATAAAGTGAGTAATTTTTCTTATGATAAAGTAGTGGGGATTGGAATTTTATTTAAAAATCTTTTTTTTTTTCTGTTTTTGTTTTGACTAATATTTAACACAATAAAGACTAATAAAAAACATAAATAAAGAAAATCCCACTGGTCATTTATCAACTGTACCGTTTAGTCCAATTCAGGGTTGTGGTAAAGCAGGAGCCTATCCCAGCAATTTGCAGGTGAGAGGCAGGTACACCCTGGACAGGTAACCAGTCCATCGCGGGGCCAACAAAGAGAGACAAACAACCATTCGCGCTCACATTCATTTCTAGGCAGAATTTAGAGTTATCCACCTCCCGGGCCGGAGACCTCATGTCGAGGTGTCCCTGAGCATGACGCTGAACCCCTAATTGCTCCTGATGGGTCGTGGTTGAGCGCCTCGCATGGCAGCTTCTGCCATCAGTGTGTGAATGTGACGTATATGTAAAGCGTTTTGAATAAAAGCGTTTTATAAGTACAGACCATTTACCATTTAGGACGTGTCTGGATGGTGGGAGGAAGCCGGATTATCTGGAGAGAACCCACGCATACATAGGGAGAACATGCAAACGCAGCATAGACAGGCCACTGTTCGAAAGCCCCCCACAACACTGTGCAACCTCCAGAAACTCTGAGCCCCCCCAAAATGTATTTTATGGAAAATTACTAATTTCTGTGTATTTTAAAAAAAAAACATGTTTTGTTTCACATTATGTAATTAAGTTGACATTAAATGGCCTAAAATAATTTGAATTACTATATATTTGGTAGATCTAATGGGGACGAAAGTTGACTGAAAGATTTCAGGGACAACATGTGGAAAAATAATCTAATGTTTTTAAAGTTATTTTGGGGAAAAGACAATTTTTTTTTACTGTCTACTGATTTGAAAGAAAGATATATTGAAGTTACCCACATAGGTTAATTAAATGTTGTCTTTAGTTACCATTTTGTATGGTTAATTGACCATTATTTTGAAGTTTTTAGCCTTGCAGTGCTGAGCCAGAATTCTTTTGTGTTGTAAACCCAGTGTACTCTTTCCTCCTGACCCAAAAACCGGATTTTAATTCAGACTGTGGTAAGTTTAGCTCTGCTCGCACCAAAAGTAATGGAATGAAATGCTTTTTGTTTCAACAAGCAAGACAGGGGACAGATTATTCAAGTATTTCTTTGAAGATTAAACTATGCTTGTTGTTTCCAAGATGATCTAGTGAAATTTTTGGTTACTCTACAACCTAAAAATAATATAGAATATTTACTAATGAGATTAGAGTGTCCCAAATGTTTGGGAATGTTTGAATTTAAGTTCTGTTTATTTAGTGTGACAGATAAATTGATATTTATTTATTTTGAACAAAAAAAACACAAATTAATCACAGAGTAAAGTAAAAAATAATGGTTGCTGAGTGCGAAAAGGAGCAGGACAAGCTAAAAACCTATTTATTCCTGCCCCCCTTTTATAATCATAAGTTGTCTTCCTTGCAGTTGTCCCACTAGTTCCTTGTTTTCAGTGGTTTTTGTTGTTTTTTTTTAGAAAAAACTAAAGATTTTCAGAAAAAAATATATGTACACATCTGCATATATATGTACACACTTACACAATGTAAAATAAATACACATATTTAGTTGTACTGGTTTACAAACCTCTTTCTACAAATCTTTGTGTTTATACTTTTTTTAATAAAATTTCTTTGAATTTTTTCTTAAACTGGATAATGTTTAGACTTGAATTTTATAGACATAAAAGTTTTATATGTTTAATGTGAACCCATCTGTAAGAAATTTAAATAAGAAGTAAAATCTATACATAAGAATTGACCTTAGACTGTGTAAAAGATGGAAGAAAGACCCTTGACAACACCACTGGTTTGTGATTTGCTTATTCACACACAGGAATCTCACCAGTTAAAGTTGAACACAGTCTGTTTAATGTTTTTACTGGGCTAAACCTGTTTAAGATGCACTAAATGTTTCTAAAGTGGGATTTAAGTTGAAGTCTCCATATGACGTGTCAGAGATGCGTCCGAGAACATGCCTCCACTGAGACAACATGCTAGTCTTTATGTTACATATTAGCCACCTTTCCGTTTTTCCAGGGTCACCAAGTAGGTTGACAAGCCAACCTAGAGGCACATTTTCAGCCATTTTCATAAGCTTTTCTTTTTACTTATCTTATACACACAGATAAAACACCTGCTGCCCAGTGTGGTGATTTTAACATGAAACTTTTCTGTTTCACCCACTGTTTAGGATGACGAGACAAGATTTCCCAGCATAAACTTAGAATTTAGTACAAATTAAATCCTTCAAAAAGAACCCACAGTTCTGTCAAAGTGTTGCATGCTACGTGCACTCGCTGTGTAAACAAATCACCTTCTCTGAACATAATGCGATGACATGCAAGCCACACCATGCTCCAGAATGCGATGATTAAGTTTTGTTTGCTTGTCTTTCGAGCCTGAAGGTCATGCCCATTCAGTACAGATTATCAGCTTTGTCTAGTTAACCCGTGATTGTAGAATCACAATTTTTGTTTTTCTTTCGCAGTGTTTAGGACAAAGCCAGACCTTAGCCTGAATAAAATTTAAATAAAGGGAGAGCCGCTTTTTGTTCTACATCTCTATATGTGAGTTATGTGAGCAGGTTGACCTTATTTTTCTTTGAAAATGGGCTGCTACTGGCTGTAGGGTGAAACCTTTGTCATGTCTGAGTAGCTGTACATTGGGTGTAATATTCATTAAAGTAACACATCTAGACAATGGACAAAGAGGCGTGTCAGCTTTGCATATCCATGTCTGTAAATCTGACTGATTCCTCCTGATGCAATAACAGCTAGGATTATTTGTGACAATGGATGATGTCAAACATGTTTCTCATGTTGCTCTTCTGGCTTTTTTTTCTTTTTCTCACCTTTTTGTGCCTGGAGGTTGGGAAATTGTGTCATTACCACATGTTGAACAGGAAAAGACAATGACCCATGTGAGACAGAGAGTCACATCAGACTGAGGGCTAAAATATAATGTCTAGCTTTTCTTACATAGTATAGTTAGTGATAAGTTGATTATTAAGGCCAATCATAATAAGCTATTAAGATCAAAACATCTGTCATATGAAGTAGTTAACACGTGCAGAGTAACGTCTTATTTCTGGCATATGCTTTGCAGAAAGTAGAGGGATATTTCATGGTACAAAGCAGAAGTTGTCACTAGACCATTTCCAGAATGCAGCCCTGTAGAGACAACAATCATAGGTCCTGGAAAGTCATTTTCAACATCTCACATTCCTCTGTCAGGCAGCAACCTCCAAATCTTCATCCCCCCACGCCCTCTTTAACAGACTAAAAGAATAACAGCATTAATTCATTTTTATTTTGCTGGTCATGCCATTCCTGTGGAATACTGAGAGCTCATGCAAGAGGCAGGCAGGCAGGCATCTGGATACACCATCTCAGAAGTCACTCACGAGACCACAGGGGTCACTGATGCCATAAATCACCTCGCTAACTACTGTCCATAAATTTCAGGGCAACATGCTGATCATTCTGAATATTTCTGACTGTTGCCTCAGTGTGAAGTATTGGGGCGAGTTGGTGTGAGTTATGGGAGACCACCTGAGTGCCAAGGCAAAGTTGCCGAGCTGTGTAGGGACTCTTGGCTGATAGTTCTGTTTTATGAGTCAGGGTTACAAAGAGGACAGGTTCGCCTCTCTGTTCCGCAGCGAAACTTTATTTTGGCTTTGAGGTTCACACTTTTTTTCTTTATCTTCTCAGCCTGTAAAAAAGACTCTGCATCGTGTTTTGACCCCTCTAGCTGTTTGATGTTCATCGTATGTGCCCCCGTTTTTGAACCTTTGTTGCCGTTTGATGCGCTTTCATTCCCCCCTCTCGCTTTCTTCCACTGACTTTAGTGTTAGCAGCACTTAGTCTGAGCGAGTGCCAGCAATAATAATCATAAAGCTAAGAATCCGTGCACACATCTCCTCTGGTGCTCATAATGGTTGCTGATGGCTCCTTTAAGACTGATTCCTCCTCTGACAGAAGTCTGGCAACTTCTGAACATGCAGGAGAAGAGATACAAGTTGAGCCACAGTTGTAAAAAGTAGAGTTTATGAACCAGTTTAGGAAGTGAATCAAATAAATATTACTAAACAATGTCAAATCATAGTCTTATATATAGCACAAGAAACTAAATACATTAAGAATTAGATTTTTTTTCTTAGTTCAGTCAAAACCAAAAAAACATCCAAAATTTTTCTACCCCTTTTTATTTATTTTTTATTTATTAAAAAAATCTAAAGTAAAACTGCATCATAAACTAAGGTTATCGAATCACCAACAGTATCAATTTTCCCTGGCAAAATATTCTCATCAGTGGGTTTTTCACACAGGAAATTGCAGGCAGTTTAAAGGTTGCAGTGTGTAATATTTGGGGACGATCTAATGTTAGAAATGCAGTATTCCTTACAATGTTTAGATTTATATATATAAAAAAAAAAGTCTTTGCCTGCAATTTTTCATATATACCACTAGATGTTACTACATCCCTGACCCTGGAACTTTAAGGCAGCTTGCACCTTTGGGAAGGGAATATGCTTGCTTTGAATTGCCAAGTTTTTTGAGGCAGACAGAGGAAGGCTGTAATATTTGTAACGTTAGATTTGCTGTAATTCTGATTAATCATGAGCCCAATTTTTTTGTTGACCCCCTTGGAACTTGGTGCCATCAACATAGTGCGTGATGTGCTGGGCCTTTTAAATAAATTTAAAAATTATTGTTCTCACTTCATTGTTTGGCCTACAAAAAGCATATTTTGCACATTCATCTTAATCCTCGTGAACAAAGGGATCTAGTCTTTGATAAATTATTTCATGACAGGTTTGTCTACTACAAGATGAGATGTTACAGATGCTTCAGTGCATAGTTGAGGTTGCGCTTTTCTGTGTAGGGCTCTGATGCAGCCTATATCCAGAGGGTTTAACAAGTCCACTGACCTTACCTTTACCCTGGCTGTGGAAAGTCCTTGTTTGTAAGGTAGCTGTATACAAACCACATGCATCCAGTCAAGAAGCTGGATTTGTGTCTTTATTGACAAGTTTTTTTCAAGGTTGTTAATTATTTTTATTATGTAAATACCTTTTTAGGTTTTAGGGGTTTATAGCTAAAAACAGATATTGGTTACAGTCTGAAATGCTCTATGGCTCTACAGCAACCCCATCTGTAGTTTTTTTTTTTTTTACTTTAATGAGTGTTTCTTTCTGTTCAGTGACATGCCTGAATGGTCCTAAATTAGAGGAGAGGGTTTCGGGCTGGTCTTCACACAGCTGTGTGTGATTGTGTGCATGTTGGGGTCTGTGATTACAGTGTCATTACGCCATATCAGGCCTAATGGCAGAGCAGTGCTGCGCTTGTCAGCTTCTGCCTGTGGTCTAAAGAAAACACATTAAAGTGATTCATTTGTATGTGATGCACTATGACAAATAAATGCTTACATGCTCCCTGTGTTTACATTCATGTGTGCCTGTTTCACCTGTTTCACCAGCAGAGGGTACCACACTCACACCTTTTCTATTAAATGTCTGGTTTAACTTCAGATTCATGCCAGCCATGAATGAATATTTGTTTTTTTTATGTCCCTTCACAAAAGTAAATTAAAGATTTTGGGGTTCCAACCATTGGTTGGATGGAAACAGGAATTTAATTGAGTAAACTCTGTGTAACAGCAGTGCTCCATTCTCATACAGATTTTTATAATCCAGCAAATGTGTTATAATTTTGCACATGTGCACATCTAATCTGTGGAGTGAAGGCATCACACACTCTCCAACCTCTTAATGAAAGCACATGATGATGATGTGATAATGATGATGATGGGAATGTTGATTGGAGCTAATGACTGTAGTGGAGGCAGTTCTGATGAGTGAAAATTGTTAACATTTTTCAGACACATGGACTCTTTAAGCCCAACGTCGACACCAGATTTAGTTTCTGTCACGATTTTGTATCAATTTTCTTTGTGTTATATGGTTTTATATTTCATTGTTTAACTAAATATTCAACAGTTATAATTTAATTCATTTTAACAATCACTAAACATAAACAGCATCTATAGTCCTTTAGTATGTATGTAGTATTGCTTTAGAGTAAATAGATTATATTGTGTCTCAGGCCTAAATGACTCCTTGGGGATTTTGTGGTGTGGCATTGACCTGGCAGGTAAACATGTGTGTGTTTGTGTGTGCGCTGCCCTTGTGCCGAGCTCCACATAACAGGAAACGGTGAGGTGAGGCCAGGGTTTATGGGCTTCTATGGCCTCAAAGGAGCTTCTTGTTTTGAAACAGAGCTGCAGCTCTTCAGGCTTGTTTTCCATATTGGTCTGGCATGGAACGCTTTGACCCTGGCACAGGGGCAGGAAAAAATGACACTGGCCGGAGCTTTGAACGCGTTTGGATGGGTGAGGGGCAGCTAGTGCCCATCTACCCCTTCGGTTTAGGCAGAAAGGCCTAGGTTGCGGTTCCAGGAGAACTTGGTGCTCAGCTTGCCAATGCTGGGAATGTACTTAAAAAGACATTATAATAAATATATCTATATATATATATATATATATCATGCAGTCCTATTTTCTTTAAAAAATAAAACTTTTCTGATTCTGATCTGAGCTTGTTAAATTGTCCTAAATCCAATTAAATTAAGAACATCTCCACACGTCTTCACATTTATCTGTTGCACATCCAAATTAATTTGAAAGTTTAAGATGAAAAAGGAAAAAAAAATGTTTAAAACTGGTATGTTTCTTATTTTTATGTCTTCGTGATACATAAGAAAAAAGATGACTGTTAGTTATTTATGCAAAGTCGCTGTGAGGTTAAATGAACAGTTTGACATTGGTTTTAGTTTTTTTTCTAACTTAAGTTTTGAACTTTTCCTTCTGAATAGCTAAAGTAAAAGGCTATTATCTGGAACGGTTTTCTTTCACCTCAATGGAAAATAAGATGGTGAAATGGGAAGGGGAACTCTTGGTACGAGGGAAAAGACAGTCTTGCTGCAGAGGACTTGGCTGCAGTGTTAGCTTAGGGTAAACTACAATTGCTGTGACGATGGCGTACAGGCCCAGGTGATTACTCAAGGATGTTGATAATTTAAACAAATAGTTACTTATGCTCATATCTTTTTCCACATTAATCTACACGAGTCCCAATTTGTATACTTAAAACAATAATAGTCACCTAAAGCATTGTGGCTGCATGCAACTGTAGAATGGCATCATCTCTTTCTTTTTATAAGTGATGGTCTTGTGTTTTCTGGGCAGAAACAGATGAGTATTTAGCTCCAAGCTTCAGTAGTATTTTTTTACGTAAGAAGTCTCTGAATAGCCACCCACAATTTCTTTAATTTCTTGTGAATATCATCAGTGTTGATATTCAGAAATCACAGCCATTCTTTAGCATTTTCATCATCACCGTTTTGGTGTGGGATTAATTCCACCTGCTAAGTGTGGCTGGTTGGAACAGGTCCCCCTGATTTTTCCTCAAAACGTGCCTAGTAATTTTTTCTTAAGCTACTTTGATTTGAGCACAACCTTTCATTAGGAAACATGATTTGTTTTCACTGCTACGGCAGATCCGGTCAAACTGCACTGCCATGATCAAAGAACAGGACCTGACGCAACTCAAGATACGATCATCCTGCGATTGGCTGAGCGCTCGTTCCAAAGTTGCCTCCAACTTTCAGAACCACCTCCTCTGCTCCTCGGCCTTCACCTCCGCTGTTACCCCCAGACCTGAGGAGGAAGCATGCTGACAGTGTGTAAATGAGTGTGTGCACATATGCGAGGGGGATTGAGGGATGAATGCCATGACTAGGTCAGAATGTTCCAGTGTGTTTCAGAATGTGCGGTCGGAAAGTCTGGGAGGGGAAAAAAGATGAGGAGTAACATGGGTAAGGGGAACAAGACCTTATTGACAGCACTCGCTCTCTCACAGCACCTTCACACACACACACACATGCACGCACTGGTCCAATGTCTGCCCACATAGATTCTGATTTGTGTCGATGTTACACTTATGGACAATGTATGTGTGAAACTGACCCTCTCTTTAACAGTCTGGGCCCCATGAATTCTGGCATTGTCAACTTGAAAAATGGCCGTGCCATCAAACCTGCTCATTCAGTATATTCAGGTAGTCAGCTGTCCTCATTATTTGGGAACATAATGTTGCTGAACTTAGACCAGAACTTAGACGGGATCATAGACTACCCCCACAGGCTTGTACAGTAGGTACTAGGCATGATGGCTGCATCACTTCATCTGCCTCTCTTCTTACCCTGATGCCCCCCATCAATCTGGAACAGGGTAAATCTGGGCTCATTAGACCACATGACCTTCTTCCATTGCTCCAGAGTGCAGTCTTTCTGCTTCATAGCAAACGGAAGCCTTTTTTTAAACTTTTTTTTATTTAATTTTTTTAAATTATTTTTTTTGTTATTTTTTTTTTTAAAGCTTAGCCTCACTGATGAGTAGTTTTCTTTAGGCTACACAGCTTTTTAGTTCCTTTTTATGGCTAAACTGACATTTGAAAATTGAAATTTCCTAACACAGCTTGAAATGACTTTAAATGTTACCCTTTTTTCTGCTGATTATAAATGTTGTTGTCTTCTATCTTTACAGGATGGTTCCTACCTGGCTGAGTTCCTGCTCTCCAAAGGCTACGAGGTGAGGGAAAAAAACACACACTACAGCCTCAAAAGAATCGGGGTTCTGTGCTGCGGAAGCTCAGACACACACGCAGACACACAAATGGAGGCAGACACTCATGAATGCCAACATTCACAGACCAGCTTTCCCTTGATAAACTGCGTCCAGCCACAGCAGTCTGTGGTAACTCCACAGAGATCATGATGCGATTTGACAGGCCAACATACAGTGACCGGCTCACACCTCACCCTGATAAGACACATAGTGTTGCATGACCTTTTTAACCCCTTACCTTGAGTCTCTGGGTCAAACTAGGAAGGAAATTGTTATTATATGAGTGAGGTCAGCAACTTTCTTCTGGTCGATGGGTTTTCAACACCATAAAAAGCCAACAGCCCAGGGCTTAACTTGAGCCGGATCCAGCCGGATCCACCCGCTGTGTCACTATAAAAAAAAAATAATGTTTGTTTTCTGTTTAGAATGGTTTTCTGTTATGTATTGTATATTCCCCGTTGAGGTTACACAAAAAAATCTTGTGTTTGCATATTAAAACAATGAATTTTAGTGGGACAGATCAATAACTACATGTTAAGGCCAAAATGTGCTAATAGCCGGGGTTCCTTTGGAGAAACACTGCCCCCACACCACCAACCTACAAGTCACATATACAGACACATACATGACATTAACCCACGCATACATATAAACACACATACATGTTTACATAAAATGTTCTTTACAAGCGCTATCCTAACCCTCATAAACCGCACTGGTGAAACTAAAACACTGGGTATTTAAATGAAACCTCTTAAGCTGAAAGAAGAATAAAAAAATTATTTAGATAAAGTAAAATAAAATTATATAAAATAATATGTGTTAAAGTAAATACTAAATAAATTAGCTAACACACAGTAAACATAAGAGACATAGAGATATAAATGTCGGTAATTAATAAAACAAAACTATTATAAAGCACTTTCAACATATCTAAGACAAAGTATTGTACAGGTTATTATTAATATTATTAGTAATAATAATAATAATCAGTAACCAACAACCATAAAATAAACAATTAAAGGCAGTAAAGATCAGTAAGATTATTACAAAGGTTAGTCTTAAACTTTCTTTTAAATTATTTAGTAAAAACTAAAAGATGCTTCTCTAAGTTTTAGTTCCCACTCCCCACATTAGGAATCAAGAAGAGACCTGCCCCCGGTGACCCGAGGGTCCTGGGAGGTTTGCAAACTGTCATAGATGCTAACTGAGGCCTGAAGAACCTGAGATGCAACTCTTGTTTGTGCAGTTTCCCTGGGTGTTGCATGGTCTGATCTCTGGTTAAACTTACTGGGACGTCCACTCCTGGAAAGATTGTCAGCTGTCTTGAATGTTTTTCACTGGTGAATAATTATTCATCAGTCAATTAAGATCAGTGATTAACAGCACCTGGCTGCTGCTTACCCTCTTAATGATTCGTTGGATGTATTCAGTTGTGCATTTTGGCTCAGTTTTTTTAAAAATATTTTGTGTTTTATTTTCCTGTTTTTGTGAGGGTGTATTAATCAATACTAAGATCTGTTAAGAACTGTGTTTTTTTTTTTCAATTTTATTTATTTATTTAATTATTTTCTGATGTCCACATTATTTTAACTTTATTTGATTTGATATTTTCTTATTTACATAAAGAAACTGGTTCTCATTGTTTTCTGGCAGAAGCAGCACAACTTTATTTCCCTTTAAATTGTGGCAGAAACACTCGCCGTCATCTCAGCCTTCCTGGTCAGCTTCGCCATCTGCTGCCTGCCTCAGAGAGAGCAGAGAGGAAGTGGACACAGTCCAGATTGGGGGTGGCATGAAAAGCAGCACAGAGGCAGGCAGGAAGAGCACAGTGAATAAAGGAAGTGAGGTCAGGGCACAGTGTCCTCCCACTAATGGACTCCCCTTGGATCAGGTCCTGTTATCTTCCCTGAGCAGACCTTCCTCATAAATTCCTCTTAGAATATGGAATACAGATCGGACGGGAAAAAATAAAAATAGTGAGCGGGAGCCATGAGACATAAAACTCTTTCATTACATTTATAATGCACAAAAAAACTTTATGCTTGCATGTATGCATGACACAAACCCCGGAAGGTGAATTTGTGTTTACTACATTATAATGAGTCTGTTTTGACTTATCAGTATGAATTTTGTACATGTAAATGACATATATGCTTAAACAGGTGATGCAAATCCCTGTGGACTGAAAATCATCGCTGCTGCATCATGTATTCACAAAGAACTCTGATCCCAAGCAGAAATTTCCTGGCTGAGAAGTCCCTGCTCCTCCATGGCTGGATATCAAATTTAAGTGATTGAGAAAGTTATTTTGAACATATAATGGCAAAAAATAAAAACAAAAAGGAAATTAACTAAAAAAGGGAAGAAAACCGCCTCATCATATTTGACATTTAAATGCGTTTTCATTTTTAAAGAAAAACTCTACCACACCTAAAATCTATTAGAAGATGAAATTATTCCTAAGTATTAGAGTTCATTCAGAAGCAAGTCAGAAAATCAAACTGCCAACATTACCTAGTAGTATATTCGGTTTACGGAAGGATGTGTTCCAAACTATAAATGCATTTACTTATTTCGTAATAAATTAAATGATTCACGGATACGTTTAAAAAAAGACCTTTCAGATTTTGTAAAACCTTATTTTTTCTCTAAATCCAGAGTTGATACCAATGGTAGTAAAGGAAGGATTGTTTTGTTGCTTTGGGTACTCTATTTCTTCTAAAACTGTGAAATCGAAGTCTTTTGGACAGTTCCCAGTTAGACCTTTGGTTTAATTAAGCCATTTTGACAAGCTGGAAACCCTTTTTTTTAACACAAAATCTTGGATTGGAATGGACTTATACCGGAAACGGAAGGTATTCTCTGTAATGCATCTCTTTCTCTCAGGTTCATGGCATTATGCGGCGTTCCAGCTCCTTCAACACAGGCCGCATTGAGCATCTTTACCAAAACCCGCAGACACATACTGAAGGCAGTAAGTATCTGATTCACCCCACTCCTGTGCGCATCACAGACGGGCACACATTCACTAATTATTACATCAAATTGATCATCTTAAGTGGAATGCAGCCTCCCACATTGATTAAAGAAACAGTGTTATTATATATATTTTTTTCATTCCAACTACAGAAAGAGCTCCATCTAGTAAGTGTTGCTTTACTTCTTATTTGGGTATTTGACTTAAAATCTAACTATTTTCCATCAACCTGTAGTCATCTTGAAATATACATTTCCTCTTTCTGTCCAAGCTTTATCATAGGAATTAAGCCTGGCATTTTAACCTTAACCCCTTTACGCCTAAATTTATATAATTATAATAAATACAGTTAAAAGAATAACTAAAAGGAAAACACTGGAATAAAATAAACTACAATTTAAAAATAAATAATAAATAAAGTGATTGTTGCTATTTTTGTGATCATAGGCGTCAAGGGGTTAAAAAGGGAAATGAAAGCTGTACTTCATGTACACACACACAGATGCAGATACTGGCATTGTAATCTTTATTAGCTGATTGTAAATGATACTTTATTAAAGCGGGTTTTTTTGGTAAAACTATCCTCCTATACTGTGGTAAACAAAGGTACTCGGGTCTCTTCTTCAGTTTGAGCTTTAAAATCTATTAAAAAAAGTCTCTTTTTCTCTGTTTGATTTAAAAACAAGCATTTGTTCTGCACTTTTACAGACATGAAGCTGCATTATGGTGACCTGACAGACAGCACTTGCCTGGTGAAGATCATCAATGAAGTGAAGCCTACAGAGATCTACAACCTGGGTGCTCAGAGTCATGTCAAGGTAGCGTGACCTCACAAATGCTTCCCCAAATACTCTTCCGGGTCTTAATGCTTTTCCTTTCTTCTTTCATGCAAAAGCTAACTGTCTGTTTAGACTTTTTCCCTATAATAGCTGTTAACTTTCTTTCAATTCCCTGGAAGCACTGCCTGTGGTTATGTTTAGAGAGTAAGTAACTAATGGGTTTCTTGATAACAACATTGCTATGGAATTTGAAGCCATGCCATTATACCGCAGAAATTAGATTACTTCCAGTGTAGAAGTGGATTCACCTTGTCAGCAAAAGTAATTACAGTTAAGTATGACCTTTAATAATCTAGTTGAAGATTTTGCTTGTAGGCAACTGACAAAACAAAACCAATAATTATTCAAAATCTCTTCATAAAGGTTTCCCTGTTTGTAAGCATGAGCCTATAGTGCTAAAGTGCTTCGTCACTGCGTGACAGTGCAGAGGGGAAGTTAACAGAGAATGAACATATTTTTTATCTCTGTTATAGTTGGTTGGCAACTCCTTCTATCAGACACATTTGATGGTGTTTTAAGTTTCAGTAAGCCATTATATGATAAATAGGATCTAAGAACAATTATCTTGTAATAAAAAAAAAGTTTTCATTAAAAAAACAAAAACACAATTTTTATTAACTTAAAATGAACCCAACCAAAAGATGTAATTGGAAATACTGTTCAGAGGGAGATTAAGAAGGATGAGATAAAAGAAATGGTAATAGTGCTTCTTTGTTTTGAACAACTTTGGTTTTGATCTTGTCAAACACTACCTGAAAATCTTGGGTTACAGTGAAGTTGCTAAAACCACTTTTACATATGCACGCTTTCCAATAATCTAGTGGCAGCTGGATATGGAAATGTTGTGTGCAAAGGATCTCTAGTGCGTTTATATAATATTTTGCTCCTGTAATCACGATTAAATAGAACCATGTAGTATATATCAGTTTATTTGAAATAATTGAATAATTTGTTTATAATAAATTAAATAGCCAATATTTAAAGAAACTGAACATAAGCTGATTATCTTGGTAGCACTTGCCAGAATCAAAGATGACTTGCAAATGCTGTCATACAGAGTTAATAAGCCAGGTACTCCTTAGATAGTTACTTCTTTGCTGTCTGCATATGGTCATTACTGATGGCTGCTGGAACTGGTTAATAGCAGATGGTGGTAAAAAGGGGCTTTCAGCTCTGGGAACTGAGTGGCTCATGTGCAGAGGATGCTGGAGGCTTGTGGGACAGGAAGTAATGTTTTCTTGGATGGGTCAGTCTGCCACAATGTCCCTTTTGTCTTGGAGCTCCACGGTGATCCCATGAGATCCCTCAGCGCCGCTTCCCTCCTTTTTCCATTCCGCGTTGGGATCTGACAGAGTCCCAAGGCAGGACTGATCCTCCTTCATCAGGACACAGAGCCAAGAGCTTACTTAGATCACAGTTAATAAGTATGAAGCAACATTTTATGTAGTGCAAACTGAAACATTGTGTGTTCAGGAATACTAGCTCTTTAATTAAATCCATCCACGATTCACATTTTCAACCCTCAGCATAACCGGAAGAGCCAGGTCAGACTGCGCATTTATGGGATGGGGTATTATCTTTATTCCCTTAATTTGGTTCTAAAAAAAAAAAATCACAAATCTACAGGTTACCTAAAGTTAGTTAGGTTACTTTATTCATATTTATGACCAAAAGAAAAAGATGCACTTGATACTACTGCTGAACAATGTACAGATTAAATAAAAATTATATATAATACCGCGCAAAACTTAACTTATATCAGTAATGAAAAAGGCAAACCACTATATTATATATATACTCATTGCATGCCAATTGAGATATATCAAGCTTATATTTGTTATAATTTTATTGATTGTGGCTTACAGCTTATGAAAGCTCAAAAGGCAAAATCTCAAAAAGGTGAAAAGGTTGAATGTTGCCTCTAAGTGATGTGAGAGAGCTTCACCGGTGTGGACTGAGACTAGAGTTAGTGCTTCGACAGGCACCACACAGACAAATCCTGGACATGGACTTCAAATATCGTATTCCTCTTGTCAAGCCACTACTGAACAAAACACCACGTCAGAAGTGTCTTATCTTGACTAAAGAAAAAATTACTGGTCTGTTGAGCAGTGGTCCAAAGTGCTCCTTTCTAATGAGAGCACATTTTGATTTTAATTTGGAAATCAAGATCCCAGAGTCTGGAGGAAGAATGGCGAGGCAACAATCCAAGTTTCCACAGTCTGTGTTGATATGGGGAGCCATGTCATCTGCCGGTGTTGGTTCACTGTGCTTTAAGTCCAGAGTCAAAAGCAGCCATCTACCAGTAGATTTTAGAGCACTTCATGCTTCCTTCAGCAGAAAGGCTTTGTGGAGATGCTGGCTTTATTTTTCATTATAACTTGGCACCTGAACACACTGCCAGAAGAACCAGAACCTGGTTCAATGACCAAGGGATTACTATGCTTGATTGGTTAGAAAACTCTCCTGACCTAAACCCCGTAGAAAATCTAAGGAGCATTACCAAGAGAAAGATGAGACACATGAGACGAATTAAAAATCTCACTGCATGTAATGAGTCTATATATAATAATATAATATAGAATAAGTAAACTAAAAAGGTAAACATAGTATAATATGTTAGCGTACCTTTTTAGGTTAAATTACTGAATTAAATTCAGTTTTGTGCGATATTCTAATGTTTTGAGTTTCACCTGTATGGAAATTTTACCTCATCACGATCTACATATTGCAACAACTGCCCAAACTGTGATCAACAGAAGTCCCTATTTTCATATTTTAAGTAAGTGACGTGATGTTCCAAACACTGCTGTGAATTCATGCCCTGTGTGAGTCATTGGCAGATCAAATGGGCTCTTCCCATGTTGTTCATGTTGAGGCTAACGGCTGTGGCAACAAAGCACATGGAGTCAGTGATGTGGTGATGGAAGGTAGCAAGAGGAGAGATGAAATACGGATGCAGAAGAACTCGTGGCCAAAAAGAACAGCATGTTGGCTATTTGGAGCTAATTTGGTTACAAGAGAGATGAGACGTTATCCAGAGTACTCTGTAAGACGTGCCGGATACTTGTGCCGAGCACCAGGAGAAACTTGTTTAATCTCTGCTGCCACTTAATGTACATC
The DNA here is from genome assembly GCA_037177495.1 of Rhadinocentrus ornatus. NCBI lineage: Eukaryota > Metazoa > Chordata > Actinopteri > Atheriniformes > Melanotaeniidae > Rhadinocentrus > Rhadinocentrus ornatus. The sequence goes on along the minus strand of JBAMHW010000016.1, from coordinate 4,209,383 downwards.
TACAAGGAGCTATAGACAAATCCAGCAGTCATTTTGTATGTTGCACCATCTTGCATTGCATGCTTTACTGTGAGTTTCCATCTTGTTTCTGCTGACATGGACAGCAAGATGGATATCTGAAGTGACGAGAGACGACGTTAGACAGCACTGGTGTGATAAGGGTATCTCATCTTGCAATCTCAGTTATTCTGTTTAACATATAAGTTGGATATCAGTGAAATAATGTAAACAATACTTTATCAGACAGAAACGGCTTTTAATAACTGACAATCCAAAACTGCTGCTAATTTATCAAAAGTTGATAAAGAAACGCCTTCAAACGTTTGTGAAGGCTGTCAATTTTTTGTTATCTCTAGTCTTTAGGCTGAAGGACACCGCTGAATGTTTGTGTTACTGACTGAATTAATTTTTATAAATGATTAAAATTATTATCTAATGTTAGTGAAAACAATGCTACTGGCATTATAGCACAAGCTATAACGTTTAACTGACGTCTGTGCATGAGTTTTGCGTGGTAGATTGAGTCCAAGGAAAAAACATCAAAGCAACTTAAAATCTTATTTATCACAGATCACATTGTGATCGCAACTTTCAACTGTGTTATCACAAATGGCATGTTTTCCTGTTTTTGTGCAACACATCTAAACATTTGCTTTTATTTGCATTAGTATTAATGTCTCTGCCTTTTATTCTTTTTTAAGCAAAACGTGGCACGGTGCATTGCTGCCTTACTGTCAAATAGGGCTGTGCGATTAATCGAATTTTAATCACAATTACGATCTGGGTTTTCAGCGATCATAAAAATGAAATGGTCCGATTATTTAGCTCCTTCGCAGTTTACTCTGCGCCACTGGCATTGCAGCGCTGTGCTCTGTTGCAGACTCCTCCCACAGCTGCAGACTCCTCCCACAGTCCCAGCCGCTTTGGTTTAATTCAACTCCAGATGCAAACACCT
>JBAMHW010000016.1:4187536-4198472 GCA_037177495.1 Rhadinocentrus ornatus | reverse complement strand
TCAGTGTTGCTTCCTAAGTGGACAGTTTGATTTCACAGAAGTGTGATTGACTTGAAGTTACATTGTGTTGTTTAAGTGTTCCCTTTATTTTTTTGAGCAGTGTATATGAGTAACATAATATTTTTACATGATGGAGAAATTGTTTCAAACATTATATGCATTAGTTTAAATGCTCATTAAAACTAATCAGTAACTGTTAATATTCAGTATTTGGCTTTGGAAAACTTTTTTTTCTCTTGTATCTTTAGACAGTGAGTAAACTAGATGGATGTCATAAAAGCTGCAACTGTTAAATGTAGATGAATCCCTTTCTAAAATTTAGTTTGGGATAAACTCATCTAAAAGCCAGTCTAAGATAAGGTATCCTGCAGGCCACTGCCTTTAAGAAACCTCTCTGGCTTTTGTAAGTATCCAGTTATTCCAATGAAGAGAGCAGGGAACAGAATGAAACACAACACAAGATTAATTGTCATTATGGTTCATTGTTGACACTGAGGAAATCTGTTAAGAATTTGGTCAGATTTAAACTGAAACATTGTTTTCCTCAGCAGCTTCAAAAGGCCTCAGACTTTTATCCCTCCTCTTACTGTGGATTATTTAATATTTACATATGTGCTGAGTGATTGGCATTAGCCTTTAGCATGTTTGTTGTCATGTGACTTAAAACGATTAACATACACAAAACTGGTATAATTTATTTAATTAGTTTGGTAAGAAGGTGGGAGAAGATGGTAACCAGGGATTACACTAAATATTTATTAAACTCATCAATCTTCCTGTTGCTATGTCCCTCAGGGAAACATTTGGCAACCATAATCATCTTCAATGTTTCATATTATGCTCTGTAATGATTTATCTTAAGCTGTATATTTAAAGGTCTTCATCAGCTAATTCCAAGCAATTTGTTTTTTTGAGAACTTAATGATAATAATTTTTTCCCTTAAGGTAGGTAGACTGGACCTATATGTCTTAAAGTATTACATTTTTGGGTTTTGTGGGTTTTATATCATTATCAAATCTGTAAATATTTATGTATCTAAGCATCTACTTATACAGAAACAGCAGTTTTGAATTCATTAACAGGACATTTTTTGGATTGATAGAATGAGCTAAATCTATGGGCGTAATATAAAGTCACAAAGATTTTGCAGTTGTAAATCAATGTTTGCAAATAATTTCAGAGTTTGTATTTGTAAATCAAGCTTGTCATCACATTAAAAAAATCTACCTAAAAATTTCAAGTTTGCAAATGTGCAATCTTGGATTGAGTAATTAGTTTATCTCATTTACTTTGCAGCTCTAGACTGGTACTGAATCACATTGTTCTTTGATAATGTTAAAAATGTAATCACATTAATTTAGCCATAGAGGTTGTTGCACCCGTTGCAATTTCCTAAACCACCCTTGCACCAGCAACCGTCTTTAAAAATGTATCTACTCCCCTTTAGGAGTCTGCAATGGTGTGGCAGGACAGAAAGCTGTCTGCTCTCTGATTGGTCTGTTTGATTTGTCACTATCCAATCAGACACATGTGTGAAGACAAAATTCACAACTGTACGTTTGCATGCAGTTTTCTTCTTTGCATTGATGAACAGGGTGTTCACAAAAGAACTTCTGTTTTTTTCCCCACAAATATACAAGCATGTCAATCTTTTCCTGCACATAAGCCTAATTGAATTTGTAGGCAGATGTTATTTTCTAAAATTATTTGTTTTGTTCTAAAATGCTGCTGTTTTCCAACAATTAAACAATTATTTCATAACGCATTTAATGTTTTTATTAATAATGGTATGAAAGCCCATGTAAGCATAAGTTTTAGAGTGTAATAAAATGCATAATTTTTATTCAGTTGGTGGCAAATTTAGCATCTTGAAAAATTGAGTTTTATTTTATACTGCTGACAAAAAAACTAGTGCAGGAAGTTGGTATGTCAAATGACTACGAAAAAAGCTCATTCTCTCAGGCTAAAACACATATGCAGTAAGAACTGATGGAAATGTTTTACAAATCAAATTGTATTTGTAAAACATTTCACACAAAGTGCTTTACATAATAAAATGCACACAAAAAAAACGTATCATGTAGAATAATATATAAAACAGCAATTAAAAATCCACACTTACTCTTTCTCTCTCACACACTCACACCCATACCCAAAGCAATTCCTCCCTCCCAACATAATAAGAATTTAATTTTGCTTAACACTACTGCGATTAAACAATATCTTGGGGATCCATCCACAACAGGAGCCACCATGACCACAGAGGTCCGGCAAGGCCGAGGCCTAGACCTCAGCCATTTGGGCTGCAGTGCAGGGCCCCTAGCCCCCCAAGCCACAGCCATTGCAAGGGCTCATAATTTAAAAGTAGGTCAGATAAATAAAAAGGCCCAAGACCATTTATAAACAACTAAAAGCACCTTAAAATCAAACCTGAAATGCACAGGAAACCAATGCAACGATTTTACTGTAAAACTGGTGAAAAAAAATGGGGTTCCTACCCTCTGGTAGCTTTTTGAGAAGAGCAGGGCATTACAGTAATGTTTTCTACTAGATATAATGGCATGCATAAGCACTTTGGTGCTGGCAGGAGAGAGAAATTGGCAGACTCGGTGACGTTCTACTGTGTAGAGTAAATCCCAGCTCAGTCGAAAAAGACACCCAGATTTCTCACACAGGATTAAAATGTAGTAATTTTGGTAAAAATGATCTCTCTCTTGTTTTCTGGACCATTAATTAAAGGTTTGTTTTTTTCCTGGTTAAGCTGTATGAAATCATCTACCATCCATGTCTTAAAATCTTAAATACAGTTTAAAAGGACATTAACTGGCGCTATACCATCATTAGACGCGGCGATGTAAATTCGTGTGTCATCAGCATAGCTGTGAAAATCAGGGCCATGTCTCCTGATAATATCACCAAGAGGTAACATGTATAGATTTAAAAAAAATTAAACCTTGAGGAGAACCCCACATTTTATTTAATGAATTCCTGAGGTGCATATATTAGAGCTGCACAATTATGACCAAAATAATAATCACGATTATTATGATCAATATTGTAATCCCGATTATTAATCACGATTATTCACCGTGTTGGAGAAAACATGTTTATTTTTTATTTTTTTTGCACCAATTATGAACAAACTATGTGGCAACAATTTTTAGTGAAAATCTAAACTTTAAATTAGAATAGATCATAAATAATACAAAAAAAATACATTTGCAATAAATTTTTTAACAGTTAGTGTGGTGGTATGTGGCTACAAAACATGCTAAATTAAGAGCCATTAGGGAGCCAAAAGAGTTGGCTCTCTGAAAAGAGCCGAACATCCCATCATTAGTATATATAATTGCAATGGATAATACCATGGAGAGGGATGTCGTGAGAAAGGCAAAAATTGAGAAAAAGACAACGTAAAAATGTTCAGAACAGCAAAAAAACAACAAAATTTTAATTTGTTTTTTTGAAGTTTAATCTTATTAAGTGTAATTAGTTTTTTTAATTAGGAGTCTATACATGTCAATTTTAGCCCGGTCATGAAACGGAGGCGATCATCTTCTGCTCTAAATGCACCTCTGCTGCCTGAGGACCAAGCCTCTTCTGAGTGCTTTTGCACCATCATCCACTCTTTATTGACGTCAGTGTCCAAAAGTCTCCAATGTCACTAGAAAAAGTCGCTAGATTTGTCGCTAGTCGCTTTTTTGTGGGAAAACGCGCTAAATTTAGCGACAAAGTTGGCAACACTGATAGCTGCCTACTGTAAAAGGTGTGCGCCCTTGTTAATTATGCAGCCCTAGCATGTATCCATACTAACAAAAAAAGTCTATCTGTTAAATAGGCGAAAAAACATTTAGGAATTGCATCTGAGAAGCCCATAAGACTTCTCAGTCTGTTAATATAATCTAGTGATTTATTGTATCACATTGAATAAATTTTTTCATGCATGGTTTCGTGCATGTCAGAGATTTGTCTTTCATAACCAGAGCAAGCTTTATTGGCTTTGTGTGTATACAAACAAACCAAGAAAGAGATAACACAGTAGGAAGAAAGAAGAGGGCATACAGACGTGGACAAAATTATTTGCTGACCTTAGATTAATGAAAAAATACTCACAATGGTCACAGAAATGACTTGAATCTGACAAAAGTAATAATAAATAAAAAATTTAATGAAATTTAACCAATGAACGTTAGACATTGCTTTTCAACCATGCAGAATTATTTAAAAAATAAACTCATGAAACAGGCCTGGACAAAAAGGATGGTACCTAACCTAATATTTTGTTGCACAACCTTTAGGGACAGTGTTCTTTTCTTGATGTGCTTAATTTTTCCGTCTGTGAACATGGAGCTGATGTGCCTTGGCAAAAAGTTCCATTTTTGTCTTATCGGTCCATATGACATTCTCCCAGAAACTTTGTGGCTTGTCGACATGTAGTTTGGCAAATTCCAATCTGGCTTTTTTATGATTTGTTTTCAACAATGGTGTCCTCCTTTATCGTCTCCGATTAAGTCCACTTTGGCGCAAACAACGATGGATGGTGCGATCTGACACTGATGTTCCTTGAGCTTGAAGTTCACCTTTAATTTCTTTAGAAGTTTTTCTGGGCTCTTTTGTTACCATTCGTATTATCCGTCTCTTTGATTTGTCATCAATTTTCCTCCAGCGGCCTCGTCCGGGGAGGTCAGCCAAAGTTCCATGGATCTTAAATTTCTGAATAATATGTGCATCTGTAGTCACAGGAACATCAAGCTGCTTGGAGATGGTCTTATAGCCTTTACCTTTAACGTGCTTGGCTATAATTTTCTTTCTAATCTCCTGAGACAGCTCTTTCCTTTGCTTCCTCTGGTCCATGTTAAGTATGGTACACACCATGTCACCTAACAGCACAGTGACTACCTGTAGCCCTATATATAGGCCCACTGACTGATTACAAGATTGTAGACACCTGTGGTGCTAATTAGTGGACACACCTTGGATTAACATGTCCCTTTCGTCACATATTTTTTCTAGGGGTGCCATCATTTTCGTCCAGGCCTGTTTCATGAGTTTATTTTTTTTTTTATAATTCTGTTGAAGCATGGTTGAAAAGCAAAGTCTGTCTTTCATTGGTTTATTTCATATAATTTTTATTTATTATTATTTTTGTCAGATTCAAATTATTTCTGTGACCATTGTCAGTTTTTCTTTCATTAACCAAAGGGTACCAACAATTTTGTCCACATCTTTAAATGTCTATACATATAAGTGTAATATAATATTAATTAAACAATGATGATATATGTGCAAGCAAAATGTTTGTAAAACAATTTCTACACAAAGAATAAATGTTCACAGACAACCAGAATGTACCGTAGTAAATGTACAGAAAGTAAAATTAAAAAAAAAAAAATCAAAAGAAACAAACAAAAAAACAAAAAAAAACCCAACTTCTAATTATAAAGTTATAAAAACAAGCTTGTCCTATGCACATTGACTTTTATTGTGGGGCATTTTGCAGTATTTGCCCGTATTCTGATGCTGACTGTTATAATAAAATGTATTTTTAAAACGTATTTTTTAGGTGTACCAATTTCCTTTTGGTAAATTACAAAGTACTTGAAACATATGAAAAATTAACACGAGTAAACAATGTTTGTGACCGTGTAAAACACTTGTTTGTCTAATGAAGGCTTCTAAACCAACTGTAGCATAAGATTTTTTTTAACCCCCCCCCCCCTGAAAAAAAAAGCAAAACTTTAAAAAAGCATGTAAAAATGTTAAGCCAACCAAAATTCAGCTTGTTAAAGCCAGACACACCCAGGTAATGTTAATTTGGCTCAAATAACTCAAATAATGTCAAGGATTATAGCCCAATAAAATGGCTAGGCAGATCTTGCATGTCACTGCATTAAGTGACACCCCAACTGCCAGTGATATAAAAACTAGCATTTTTTTTAAATAATTTGATAACATTGCAATAACTACATTTCTACTTGATTTAGAAGGATTGTTTTCATGAAGGGGGAAGCGCCTCCATGCACAGGTATAGTAAGATACATTCTGGACATTTCACTGTGTGAATGCATACAAAGAAAATAGATATTAATAATATGTTTGTATTAGTTAGCATAGCCATTTTGCATTGCAACACGAGTGACAAAAATACTTGCACTGGTTTGGTGAACCATTCAGTCAAGTTTACACAGAGAGCCAAGTCATTCAGCTCAGTTGACACTGAGCTTATATTTTGTGTACAAATGGATTTTAATGAGAGACTCACCAACTCTATACATACTTGCAAACAGAAAGGCTTGAGAATTGTTTTTCAAATCGTGCTTTAGTATGTTTGTTGTCACATGGCTGTCAAAAAGCACCTAAGCTTTATTATTGTTTCATTAAGAAATTCAGTCTTTTGTCATCAGTGCAACCTTTTAATTACATCGTGTCTCCAAACACCCACTCTGGCCCTTACAGACAGTGAAGTGATGCAGTCTCGCTCAATCCTTCCATAAGTGACATAAGCTCATTACTCACAGTAAACATTGTTGCTAATCTGTGAACACAAGTCTTGACTCCTGCCTCCCGATCCCTGCTGTGCGCTCACACCCTCATAGATTCAACACACACACACTTCCTCCTGCTAATGGCATGTTTGTGTAATTCGGCCATTTGTTTGGAGTTTTCCTTCCCAGAGAGTCCTGCAGTCAGACCTCAGTTGTAGATGGTTCAGAAACTATCGTTCTTAACTTGTTTTAAAATGATAATATTAAAGGCAGCCCCCCCCCAACCCTAAGACAGAGCTGTACTTGTTTCACAACCTTTTCATTTGCAATCTGCAATTGTTCCAAGAAGTAGTGTTCCCTTTATTATTTTGGTTGAGAATATATGTGGGTGTACCCAATGCATAAGAACATGTGTCTGTTGGGTAATCTATTTGCAAAATACTGCTGTAATGAGCCATGATCTCACTTGTTTGGATCAGATTGTGAAGCAAAAACAAGAGGAGGAGAGTCTGAGTTTCAAAAGAGGAAAGAGATGAGAAATGTGCGAGAAGGGGATGAGTTATGACATTAGATACTCATCTTAATGACTTATTGTTTTTAGACTTTCATTCTACTTAATAAAAACTTTTTGAGCGGCATGGAATTTCTATATACTCGTGTCTGTTTTTTGTGTGTAGATGTGTGTTTTAATCGAAACTTTAAATCAGACTGTCATACCTTTTAATGAAGGGTTGGGCCACTCTTACCTTGTCTCCTGCCAACCAAACAAACAAGTCTTTATTCTTAGTAAGAGTAGGATGTTCGTTTAAAAAATAAACCGCCAGCTCAGCTGCTGGTTGAACATTCATTAACAACTAAGCAACATGTCTAAACTCAACTTTCAAAGAAATGAAAACAACAATTAAATTAAATGTAGTGCTAAAAAATAAGGGACATTATAAATTAGCTCTTTCAAATATGTATATTTTAAGCTTAGCTTAAACATCTTAGAAGATTTCTATAGTCTGGGCCCAGATCAATAGTTGGTTCTGCAGGAAAAAGCTAAAAACTTAAAAAGATGCCTCCTATTTGTGGTCAAGGACATTCTAGGAAGCACAAATAGGCCTGCACTCTGCAAGCCAAGTATGCTTGTGGGGTGATGGGGATGCAATGAGATCTTTCAGATAAGATGGAACTTGGCCAATAAAGACTTTGTGCATCATAAGAAGGATTTCAAACTCAATTTTAAATTTCACAAGGAGCCAATATAGAGAAGCTATAACAGGAAAAATGTGATCTGTCTTAACGATACAGGGAACAGAAAGATTTATAGGGAATTATTTGGACACTCAGCTGGAATGGAATTTAGTGAAGTCTAGACACAATAAATGCTTGGACCTGCTTCTTCTGCTTTGCTCTGGGACAGGATGCTTCTGATTTAGGTAATTATAAACAAACAAAAGATAGCAAACAGCGAGATCTGTTAATTAAATATACATTTTGATCTAAAATGACTCAAAGTTTACTCAGAGCAGATGCCAAAGTTATAGATTAGGTCACGGTGGTATACCAACTTTTCAATGTATACCAATATGTTTTATCATAATAAGGTATGAAATAAGACATACAGATGTCATCAGATTATATCATAATAATAATTGGGAATGGGCATTTTAGGTGATTTTTGAAAACGATTAGTCGATTAGTCGTGACATCATCATATCAATACTAAAATAAAAAAACTTAGCTCTGACTATGTGAATCGCTAATATTTCTAACAAACTGACTAAATTTCACTGAGTATGTATACACCTGGATCAGTCTCCACTCAGAAAAACAAAACCACATAAAGATTAGGTCCAGTGCAACATGGATGATTTCTTGGAGCATGAACTTTGCAGAGAATATCATCTATCCAGATTTCTACAGTGTATTGAAGATTGATTACATGCCCTTTCATGGAAGGTTCAGCCCATCAACCAAAAGTTAGCATGTGTAAAACCACTTGGTTTGCAAACATAAATACAGAAACCATGCACCCGACCTTAAACCGGTCTATAACTGTACCATTGATGAGGTCATCTATAACTTTCAGCATTATGATATTCTTTAAACATAAACTGAAGAAGTTGATTCAGTTTTAATTGATTTGGTTTGCCCTTAGCTTTTCAAGAATTGACTTATTTTTACTCAAGCTCCATGGGAGGTGCAAACTAGGTTTGCAACTTGTGTCTTATCAGACAGATTCATTTGCAATTTTAGCTTCAGTTGGTTAAGCTTTTCCATCAGCAATACAACAAAAAAGATTAAATATCTGGGGAAGCTGTGTTTGGACTATAATTACCATTTAGGTTCATGAGGTGACATTAATTATTTTTACAGCACAGAATACTTTTTTAATTCCAATTTGGCATTGAAACAATATCAAGCCTGATGTTTTGATCTGTTTGGTGCTTGACATCCCCCCATGATTTATTATTGATAATTTGTCTGCATGGAATCTAACCTGCACGTTTATGTGGTCTTTCTGGTACCTTTTATTCAGCAGTGTGAAGCTGCCAAATATATGAGTGACAAATGGCAATGAGATCATTAATCAAACTATCAGCACATGTCCATTGTTCATGTTTCTTACTTCAGTTGTTTACTCCTCACTTTTTCCATCTTTGCTAGAGTGGAAAATTTGAAACATTTTTCATTTTTAATGTCTCAGGATCTCTGAGCTCTCAGTCAGGTGGCACAGATAGAAGTCTTGTTTCTGAAAGCTTTTGATAGTCATTAAAATGTGACTGTGGTTTTAAAGTGTTTGCCTCCTGTTTGTTTCAAACCTGTTTAGTCAGTTGTAACGTGTGCACGTATTGAATAAAGGGAATTTAGGGAGAGATTGGTTTATCACTGCCTTTTCGTCACTTTATTACCCTGAAAACTTGCCTTCAACCCATTGCCTTTGGGCAGCTTGCTGTTAAGATCATGATAATTCCTCGTAATTATCATCATTAGCTCTAACATAAAGAGCAGTGATGGGAAGCGACTCTGCTAGTGTGAGAACCAGGTAGCAAAGTGTGATAGATGGCTGAGTTTGAATGATGGTTAGATCTGTCACAGAGAAAAATGGTTTTCGGTTTTCCACAGCACCATCAATCATCTGTGTTGGCGTCTAGTGGGGCAGGTTAGGCTGATGGACAGGCCGGGAGAGGCAGATGAGTGCTGAACTGTCAGGAGGCCACCGACCTCCAACTGTTGACTTAAAGCTTGCAACCTCTTGGCATCTCTACGCTTATTGCACTGACAGATTCCTGTAATTGTTTTTATTTCAATCCAACCAGGTTTCTTAATCATTATCACACGAATCAGCCAATGGTGGTGCAATTACTGAGCCTAAGGAGAAATTATACTGAGGTTATCTGAAGGTCTGCAGCCATTAATTTTGTTTTCATTTTTTATGTTGTCGATGGTGATGGTGAAAGCAAAATACTGAAGTTGAGACTGGGTTTGAGGATACAATACTAATGCAATCATTGGACATTTCCTATTGCACTCAGTGTAACATTGCAGATATGAGGATAACTTTAATAAAAGCTTGAAACAAATATAAACTATCAAACTGTAATTGTTCCATTACTGCTTTTAGCACAGTATGAGATAAGATAAGGTCCTTTAATGATCCCACTGTGGGGAAATTTAACTGTTACAGCAGCTCAAACACAAAGTAAAGTAAACATTAAACAATAGACAAAATAAAAAACAAAGCCACAGAAAACAGTACATACAGTAAATAGTAAATAATAATAACAGAAAAAGAAAAAAACAGCCTTTACATACATACAAAGCCTCACCTAGTTTAATGTGCAGTGGTGAGGTGATATTACACCGGTGAATATGGATATACAGAAGATATGAATTTACCATATAAGTAAATGAGTGCAATAAAAAAGACCATAAAGTGCATAGCTGAGACATCACTAACCATCAGTGCCATGATAAAATGGTATTATGTGTCTGGGCTACCCAACTTTAACCTGCTCCTGTGTCAATGCCTCATTTTATTCCTCCTTCTCCAACTTATTTAGTGTTTGGTGAGTAATGATGCCATTCGTCCACTGCTGTCGTCCAGAAACACCTGGTCAGTAGCTTAAGCCGATACTATAAATCCGATCGGTGCTTCCAACTCAGTTGGTTCCCTTGTCTTTTCTTATTTTACTGTATTTGGGATACTTGTTTGGCTTCATCAAATCAAATCGAATTTTATTTATAAAGCACTTTTCATACACAAGGTAACACAAAGTGCTGTACATAATAAAAACAAATCCTACTTATTAAAAACAAATTTTAAAAGCCTTCCCCCATTGAAGAACAAAAAGTAAAAAAGGCTCAATCGTACACAAACTTACACTCGTACAAACCAAGCATATTGGGGGGGGGGGGGGGGGGGGGGGGGGGGGGGGGGGGGGGGGGGGGGGGGGGGGGGGGG
>JBAMHW010000016.1:4174367-4187526 GCA_037177495.1 Rhadinocentrus ornatus | reverse complement strand
GGAAAAAAGGGTTTATTGTAAACAAACTTAAACTCGGAAAAACCAAGCACATGCACCCCCCCCCCCCCCCCACCCGCCCATACCCAAATCTGTACAACTAAAGTCTCGTCTATAATAACTGTCTCTAAAGAGATAATGAAATGAAAACATCTGGCTTGCATCCTTTGTCCAGGGGTTGTGTTGTCATCACCCAATATTGGTGCAGGTGTGTGGATAATAAAAACTATGTCTTCAAAATCATGTCATACATGTACAAAAATTTAAAAACTGGAGAAGCATTTAACAAATAATTTGGTTAATTGGTAACAGGTCTGTAACATGACAGGTCAGTATAAAAAGAGCATTTCAGAGTATCTCACATACCTAGCAACTTGTAAAGCCTTTTCAGAAAAATGTTCCTCAACGTCAAATTGTGAAACCTTTTGAAGATCTTTCTGAGGTCATGAAGTTGTAGTAAAAATTTTTTATTACCTTTTGTTTTTTTCTTATTTTATTTAAGTAAAATATACTAAGTATGTTTAGTTAGTATAATAAAAGAAACGATTTTACTTTATTTGTTTATCCAGGATCATGACCTCAAATTTAAATCCAAAGACATCACAAATTGTTTGCTAAAACACACTCAAAAAACCAGCAAATCCTCAAAATTTACATTAAGTCACAAAGAATTGATTTTCTGTCAGTTAATTTTCTCCTAACTGATCAGTCAAAAAGTCATTTTAGTTTTAGATGCCAGTTTTTCGTGCTTCTAAGTCAGGGATGTGCACAAAACCGCTGAAGCAAGAAGTTTCTCGGAGCTGTTTTCTTTAGGGTGAAATGGTGGCGGGCCCCTCCTGAACCTGTGAACTGGTTTTACAATGCTCTATTAGTGGATGTCAGAGACATGACTTGTGTGGCCAACCTGTAAATGTGTTGGAAAGCGTGTCCACAAAGGCTATTTATTTGAAGCGGTTCAAAACTTCATGTGTGCCTGCTCCAATATGTGCGATGATGATGATGAAGAGTTTGAGGAGGGACGTGGAGGGGGTTCGTGAGTGGGTTATGATAAGCGGCATCTCACGGAGAACCGAACATGATTAGTCAGGAGATAATCTGCTCTCCTTCGTCTGTGTGCAGCGTAAGCAAACTCCTGTTTTCTTTACTTTTCTTTGCTCTCCACACAGTCTCGTTCACGCAAGAACACACAGACACAAACACACACGCACATGTAAAATGATTACTGAGTGAAGCAAGACATTACACAGGGAAGAGAGCGTGTTTTTAATACCAGCATCTATTATAATCAGGATTTTCCTCTGCCCCTCTCTGCTGTAGGTGAAGCTGTCATAATCAGAGTGTTGCTGTCCCAGAGCCGCAAAATGTGAGGGACCTTTGACGTTCCCAACAGTTCCCCCAAGCATTCCTTCCTTCAATTATGAAAATAATAATGGGGGGAAAAAGCTATAGATAGAATAACACTGGCCGGGGCAGTATTTACTCTTTCCAATCATTTTGATACAACTATTATCCGTGTACTCATACATTCACACACCTGGGATATGGTCGTTCCCATGGCAAATCTTTCCTATATCTCTCTGCCACTGGCATTATAATATCTGCTCTGGCATGGAGCTGGCCTGGTAATCCAAGCTTGGAGTGTTTATACATGTGCGGTGGGCGCAGGCCACCACCACAGCTAAACGTTTACAATAATAGTCTCCAAGTGATGCCTGTTGTAATAAAAGTCAAGCGTCCTGCCTGGTGCAGTGAAACCAATCTGTCGTGCTGATCTTATTATAGTCAAATTAAACTGTCGTGCCTGGGGCAGAAAGGCTGTAAACTGTGGAACTTGAATCAAAACACGAGCCAAGCCTGCTTGCCAAAAGGTTCACCACCACTGTACACAGGTGTCTGCACTTGATACACAGCCAGTTCCACATGTGGAGACACTTTTTTTAAAATCAAACATCATTTTAGCTTAAATTTAGTTGTGTGTTTAGATGTATCTCTGTTGTTTGTAGAAAATAGGTCGAGCGTCTCAAACTGCTTCACAGCAACTGTTCTGTGAAATAGAAATCTGGCAGACATCAATCTGGAAGTGAAAGAGCAACAAAAATATAGAGAAGAGGCCGTGAATTGGAAGAATCACTTCGTACCATATAGTTTAGCTGGTATCAACAGAACAACGTGATTATTTTAATAAGTTACACATTATGGTGAAGTCCACTCGTAAGGTACATGTGCAGTGTGATCTTTTGCAGCTGGTGATGCCCGCCGAGTGTGCTCTGGATTGTGTTGTAACTTGCAGAGCCCTCCGAGAGGGCGCCAGATGTTTCTCTCTTTCTCTGCTCCTCTGTGACATGTCTTCATTCACTGTGCTTAGACCCTGCTCAGGTTTAAAAGACATGAAGGCATCACCACAAATGTCAATCACCACCTCACTAACCTGGGGAGATGCACAGCAACATATGCTGCTACATAGTTAGCCATGGGTGACTGTAGTGTTGCAGTTAAGCTTTATGGTTCGAGTTGGTTCTTCTCGCTTTTATTAACTTTGACTTGTGGGCTAAGTAAGAAAATATGACCCATCATAACCACATGTGAAGTCTCAGCACTACAAATTCTTATTTTTTAGATTTATGGATCACACTGTAGATTTAGAGTTCTTAATGTTAAAGCCGTCTCAACATTAGCATTTTAACATTTACTCTGTCATGGTTAAAAAGAAAAAAAGAAACAGTCGAGTGGGAAGGCATTTGTGGGATTGCTTTTATTGTTCTTAGAAACGGAAGCAAGCGTGTTTGAGAATAATTTTATTTTATGGGTCAAAATGTGTAAAGGTACCAGTAATGATGTCTGTCATGACAATTAATGATTTATCATCAAGCTTATTGACAGATAGTAATCCCTAAACATCAAGTAATAAGTTAAAAATGCAACTTTATGATTGAGCAACATTATTACACTGTGTTAAGTCATTCTGGCAACACTGGAGCCAAAATAGACAAGAAATCACATATCTGTGTTTGATCACAACTGGAGTTATAGTGCTTGCAGTGGAAGCATCATTATAAACAAATCAGAAATCTTGCCAACATACCCGACTTCATATTTAACAAGATTTTATTTAGTCTTAGAACTTAAACTGGCCTTCAGAAATATAAAAGGCAAGAAATGATTGTTCTTCTAAAACAACATGAGAAGATTCCAGAGATGCAAGCATAGATGCTGCTACAGCATCTGTTTAATTAGAACCTAAGTCTTCCTTTAATGAAGAATGAAGATACTATAGTATTTTGTAAACATGGACCTGTTGTGATGTTTTGGAGACATTTTATTGCCTTCAAATTCAAGATGAGTGTGTATTTTTCAGTAAAATTGTAAAATGCATCGCCTCCGACATTTGATGTTTTCTATGTTAAATTACGAATAAATGAGCAAATCATTGCATTCTGTTTCATTATACTGAATGCTCCAAACCTTTTTGTAAATGAGGTTTTATTTGGTTACGAAATAGTGTGGGTTAATGGGGTTATAAATTATTTATTATGTGCAAGATCAATTTTTCTTTGTCCATGAAGCCAGTCCTGAATACTTTATTCATGATCTCATTTCTGTTCAGCATAAACAAGACTGTACTCTAACCATTACCCCAAAAACATTAATATGTCTTGTAACGATTGCAGAGATTTTCCGCACTCAGAAACAGAAAGTGGTGTAAAAACCATCAACTGGAATGAGCCTGTGATTAGCTGACAGGGCTCACTTGGCAGAACACCAATAGTGTCACTGAGGTATGTTGTGTTTGCATACAAGTGTAACCGCAGTAGGAGATTGTCACAGACACATTACAAGCTCTCATTTCTGTGTGTGTGCATCTGTTTATACTTGTTTTTTGATTGAGAGATGATCCATGACGGCTACGTGACTGGCAGGACACAGCAAAATGCCTCTAATGTCAGTTACAGTGGCAGCACCCTTTTAATCCTAATTGCCTTTAACAACAAATCTTTGGAAGGAAAAGGCAGAATACCTTGGGCTGTGTGTACACTATTAGATTACAATTATATGTCTGGTTGTTTTTATTGAATTTTTGCCTTTTTTTACTGCAATTACTGCCAAGTAATTCAAGTCTCTGTGTTTAAGTGTCTAAGACAAAAAACAAGGGCTGTGCGATCTGGGTTTTCAACAATCCTAAAAATGAAATGGTCTGATTATTTTGCTCCTTCGCAGTTGACTCTTGTGCTGTTTTCAGTTTCAAATCGAGCGCCACTGGCATTGCAGCGCTGCTGCAGACTCTTTGGTTTAATTCATCTCCAGATGCAAACACCTCTCAAGTTATGGGCTGGACACATGGAAGGCGAAGTCGCTCCTTCTCCATCAATTTTCTATGGAATTTGTGCGATGAGGCAGAAATGGCTGCCCTCCTCCAGCCAAGCGACAAGCGACATTCGTGCATGTGACATGTTGCGCTCGTTCATGTAGACTTGCACACAGGGACTTTCGACGAGACAAGGAAATAAAGAAATGTTCAGTTTTTGTAAGTCACGGCTAAATAATCCACAGAGAGATAACGTTATAAACAAGCAACTTTTTTTCTCGCCTAAGACAAGCTCTCAGTTAACACAGTGAACAATCTGGGATTTAAGAAACTCATCAACACTTTGGTATCACTGCCATCTCATCACCATTTTAACCGCGTCTCTCCCTGCCCTGTATGATGAGGGTCGTGAGGGTGTTGTGAAGGATGTGGCTACAGTCCAATGTTTCGCCACCGCTGAGGACCTGTGGTCAAGCCGCATCATAGAGCCGAATATGACGCTGATTTTAACGTGAAAACGAAATGTCTCCAGTCTCATTTATTCCAGATCACACCTGGCAGAACATAGCTGCTGCTGGTCTGAGACAAACAATAGCTACTGGGACCTGGTGGAAAGAAACTAGTCTGTATTACCACAGACAACGCTAAAAAATCCCCCCTCCCCATGGCTCTTTTTCTTTCTCTAATCGCCTTAGATAATCAAGATCTCAATTTCAATCAAAATAATCGTTATCGTTTTTCCCATAATCGAGCAGCCCCGCAAAAAAACCCTTTGATAAGTAATGAAAACTATGTCTGTGCCTGTTTTCCTTCCATCTCAACCAGACAGGAAGGGAACACTGGGTGCTGAATATGTAACTATGCAGAAGAAGTGTAAGGTATCTCTGCAAAGGAAGAGATTTCATATGCTGGGCTTTGAATGGGGCTCTGTGTACAAAGCTCTGTATCCGCTCCCATGCGGTAAACTGGTAAGGCGACCCGGGCTGGACAGGTTGCGGTCAGTCTTACCGGGAAAGCAGAGGGTCTGAGAGGTGAGAGTTTTGTTGCTCTGGCTAATGCGGCGGAAGACTGAGGTAAAGGTGAAGATGGAGAGTTCAATGAAAACATAAATAAAGAGGAGGATGGCAAGATATGAGTGTGGGTTTGTGTTTGCATAAATTGGTAATGCAATCTTGAGGTTTTACATCAGATCTTGTTGAAACCACATGATCAAATGGTATAGTTAGACTACAAAGCAGCTGTGATAGACTCAGCGTGCACCCCACCTCTTACCCAACTGTAGCTGAAATAAGCACCAGCACAAGTGGATTAAGATAAGCTATGAGAAACATATTTTAAATAAAATAAAATAAAACCGCTATCTGGCTTTTATTAATTACCTGATCTGGGATCAGGTTGTTCTACACCATTGTGTGCGCATCTTTTTTTTTTCTCATTTTCAATACAAGTCATGCTGGGAAAAACAATAATAAACTTCATGAAATTGTGACATTGCATTAAATTACCAAAACAGGACAATTTCAATAAGCTAATGATACCAAAATTGCAACAATGAGTCGATCAAGTAGCTTCTTTGGGCTAACACAAGAAACTCCTCAAACACAAAATTTAATCATAGCCTTTCAGGACAATACAAGCATGTTTTATTATGTTGTGATATTCCAGTGTATTGCTTTGTGTCACCACTTGGGGGTGTAAAAGAAAGAAATTTTCAGCAGATACTACAACTGCATCAAATCTAGAATCTCTAAAAGCTTTTTTTCTTTTACTTTTTATGGACTAGATGTTGTGAAACCTTATATACTCAGCTTTAACTTAAGTTAGTCCCAGACTCTTCCTCTCCGGAGTTGTGTGAATATAACTGAGTTCTCGAACAAGCAGCTGGAGAGTCAGAGGTTCCTCTTGTGGTTTCACCAGGTTACTGGTAGATCGTGGGATAGCTTGGGGTCAGCAGACTCTTTTTCCTCTGTGTGATTCTGTTCACTGATCATGATCTATCCATTGTCTTTTTTTCCAGATCAGCACAGAACTCTTTAAGTAATACAACTCATTTTACAATGGTTCTAACTTGATACAAAATATTTTCATTACTTAGTTTCAAAGAACATATTCTACATGTTCTCCAGCTGGTGTTGGATTGCACTTGTTTAGGCTGTTCCTTCCTTGAAACATTCCTGCTACGTGTTTCTTTGACATTGTCTTTCCATTGTGGAGAGAAAAGTATTGGGAGATACAGGAAAAGCTCTCTGCTGCCATGCATAGCAGCGAAAGCCTTTCCATTGATATTTAAAACTTCAAGCAGAGCACTTCCTTTTCCCGAAAACCCTTCCCGGCGACAGGCCTTCTTCAAAGACCGGCCACTCTGCAATGGTCCAACCAAGCATGCTGACCCCTGCTCCCATGTTCCCGCCCTGGTGAGAGAGGCGGGTGGAGCTGGGTTGGACTTGAACTCAAGCAATTGTCTTCTGCTAACCTTTCTGTGTATATGTCTGTGTTTTTGTGTGTCCACGTGGGTTTGTTGAGGCATTTAAGGTCATGTGACACACAGATCTAAATTCAGAATTCTACACAGTGGGAAATGGCTGTTAAGGCAATGATGCATATTTAGGGCATTGGCTTTGGAAAAACTATATTGTCTAAGTTGAATCACTGATCAACAAAAATATTTTAAAAAGTTGAAAACTGAGCAGTTTAGAAACATATCCTGTATTTATTTTTTTATCCACAAAGGCACACGTCAATTAGCACAAAAATGCTTAACAGCTGCTTAATTTTGAAGGAGAAGAAATTAAAATATCAGGAAGACGTGATTGGAAATGGGTCTACCACTATTTAATGCAAACATCTCCTGTTTGTTTGACAATATTCCTTACAGCCTCAATATTGCAGCTGGAGAGCAATCTTTGGAGTCAACACTGTTGTAGTTCTGTCCGAGTCTGTAGTCAGAACTACACTGGCTATCTGGAGCTGTTGAACAGTGGTAGATGATAGAGATTAAATTCCAATCACAGCTCGGAGCTCCTTAACACACACTCCCATAATGCATGCTGTGATATCTCTTCCCAATAAGGACATGCCATGATCTTAAGATTGATGACTGGTATTAATGTGGATTATGGGCTGTGTGTATGTGTCTGTTTATAAGCAGCTGATTTATTTTTGTCTGCATGCAGCACTCACGTATTATCTAAAAACCCGCTGCAAATTCCTTGAGCAACACGCAGAAACACAGCCAGGTTTGGATATTAAAGTGGGGTCACTTGTGATGAAATGTACAGTACCTTTTGTGTGTGTGCCTGACAAGTATCAGGGTTTTTATTGATCCACTCTTGCTCCGTCAACTGAGTTACAGTACGTGAGTGGATGTGACCAGTAATAATGAAAATATGAGCCTGTGTGCTGATTTATGTGCTTCTAACTAAGCCAGTTATTTCTTAATGCAAGCATAATAGTTTAACAACAGACTCTAATAACAACTGGCAGTGCAAACAGTTGTCCCGCCTCTTCAGCTAGCTATACCTATATTTTCCTTTTGACTTATCACCTTGGAGAGTATTTTAAGATTGCATTAGTTACAGAGATATAGTTATATATAGAGAGATAGATATATAGAAATGTAGCAAGTGGTGTTTTGTGCAAGGAAATAGAAGGGACAGGAGGGAGAGGATGAAAGACAAAGAGATAAGAAGTGGCTAATCTGCTCCAGATGAAAGCTGTTTGTATGATGGGGTTGGGAGGATGGGAAAGGTTGGCCACTCCTACATCACACCATCTCTTATGGGCCTACTCCTGTTGTGTGACAAGCCATCACCATAGAAATGGAGAGAACAACAGACATGTGGTCACAAACATGTACCGGGGCGAAGGTGGCTCATTAGTTTTGTGTACCCAGCCCTGGGAGTGTTGTCGGTTTGTTTTAGCAGTGTGCCAGGAGGCTTCCACAGGTTTTTGTGTCATCACAACATTCTTATTTTTGACATGCAACTGTCTTGCAGGGGAAAAAACACTGAGGTGTGACAAAAAGTTTTTTATATATATATTTTATGAAGCAGGATCTCAAAAATTGGCGAAAAGCAAGAGATTAATCTTTGTATCGGGATTTTACATTTGAGACGTTTAATCCTCATCTGTAGGAGCAAGTTTAGGTTAGCATTTTTACGTTCAGCAGGTCAGTAATCAGATTTTTTTTTCTCATTTTCTCTTAATTCATACCCTCATTATTTTGGCTGACAGTAGTGACTTCCCTTAAAGAAATTTATCAGATGTCAGTGAGTTTTTTCACATAAGGATTCTACATGGA
Organism: Rhadinocentrus ornatus; assembly: GCA_037177495.1. Classification (NCBI taxonomy): domain Eukaryota; kingdom Metazoa; phylum Chordata; class Actinopteri; order Atheriniformes; family Melanotaeniidae; genus Rhadinocentrus; species Rhadinocentrus ornatus. The sequence continues at coordinate 4,178,926 of JBAMHW010000016.1, read as the reverse complement.
TTTTACGGCATGTGCTGATATTTGTCTATTAACTAACTTAGATGCATGAAAACAGCACAGTTTTTTAATGCTTGATTTTTAGCAAAACTTGGATTACATGGCCCTGGAAACATTTATACTTATGTTCTCATGTGTCCCTTTCATCCTGTGTGTTCTCAAATAAAAAGCACAAAATAAATAATAGTTCATTGAATCTGAACATGGGGATGTTTGCAGGTTTGACTCCCAAACATGCTGTTTTTTTCACATCTAAATTATGTTCCGTTGATAACATTAAAACACTCTTGTCCCTTCCTGGTTGGATTTTAGTGATAACATCATTTTCTCTGGCTCAGAAATCATGGTAAGTTCTGAAACACACCCTTGGTACTACAGTACCACCCACTTAATAGAAACTAGTTTTACACTTGATGTGTAGTTGCTCTTAAAATCAGTGGAGCGTGCATTTTCTTTTATGGTAATTATCATCATTATTGATTCCACAAGCAAACTGTGTTTGCAGTTTTTGTGAGGAGTAAGTTTTCTGTGGTTCAGCACAATAAAACAATAAAAACTGGTTTGTAAGTCCAGTGGAGTGAGAAAAGGGGCAGACCGAGTTGGAGCTGATGAAATCCACAATGAATTTCTCTAGTAAAATCACTGGAACTCAGAAAAAAACTATCAGAGGGGATGATGTGTAAGAACACTGTTATGTCTCTGTAAAGCACTTTGAATCACCCTGTTGTTGAATTGTGCTATACAAATAAACTTACCTTACCTCGCCTGATAACTCAGAGCCTGGATTGTTTAATAGAAGCATTATATCTGTTTAAAGTAATGTGCAATATTCAGGGCAGTGGTGTCAAATATTTGGCACAGGGGCCAAAATCAGCCCGCAGGATGTATGTAATAAATGTGAAAGTGCCAGAAAACGTTAATTACAATTTCTTAATGAAAGTAACTTTGTTTCTAAATTTATGCTTTTATGCTTAAATATAAAACTTTAAAAAGTCAGGGGGATAATTTGTTCTTTCTTACTAACTTGATTGCATTTCAATGTTGAATGAGGTGAGTCAGTTCAGGCGATCAGGATTACTACACAGATGTAGAAATGTACACGTATGTACATTTAAAATAACTTCTAGCTTTTAAAAAGTTACAAAAATCTTAATGTGAAGTACTTCATTTTTTTATATATCTGTGAATAAATGTCTTGGAAATATGTCCATCCACAGTAATTTGTAAGTTCTAATGCACAAATGAAGGAGTAGATGTTTTTTAATATATATAATCAAATATAACAAATAATATATAACAAATCAAAATAAAGAAAATTAAAATGAGGAAATAAAAGTTAAAATTAAAAACTACACACAGTAAAAATATACAGTACTTTTTTATATGTAAAGTTTAAAAGTTTATTTTTAAAATTTAATACAATTAATAAAATTTAATTTATACATAAATGTAAAAATATAACCAAATATAAAAATATATTCTTAAAATAAATTCTAAAATAAAATAAACCAGCCTAATTATGCAAATGTGTAACTGAGGCAGAATATTGTTGAAACTACACTTTTTTTTCTGTCAAGAAATTTCAGGTTCATAATGTTTTTTACAAAAATAGTTTATTAAATATAACAATCTTAATGTACATCTTCAGATTAAAACCTTCTAGTTGCTGGTTAGTTTGTCTAGTTCTGTGCTAAACACGAGCTTAAATTTGCACAACCAGCTTCTTTTTCTCTGCTTTGTAGTTTTTTGCAGCAATGTTGGACCCAAATTTATAATTAAAGATTTTAAGTTTCATTTTCAACTTATAAATTAGTTAAAACAAGGATGCAACAATGTGTAAAGGCCTGTCCTTCTGCGAAACTCATGTCACAAAATGAATTTCCCAATTTTAAGGTCATGTGCTCATTCTGACTTGTGCTTGGAGATTTAAAAAAAAATTTAAGAAGAAAACTGGCTTTTTTTTTTTTTACGTAAAGTTTGAAAAAAAGTTTCTTTGATGTCTGTAATCCTGCTCCCATCACTCTCCTGCTCCATCGTGCATCAGCGCTCATAATCAGTAACTTTATATATATATATATATATATATATATATATATACACCAACCAGAAGAACACACACCCTGCAAACACTCCTAAACAGACACTTTCGGTCACTTTGCAAGACAGACGCAAAGGTATTTATAACCAACAGGCTCCATGAAACTACCCGGCCATAACCGGGATCCTGCTCGTTTCTCTACGACACACACACAGCCTTGGAGCTGCTTCTGTCCAGGGGGTCCTGGTTGGGCCAGGATGGACTGACTGGGGTGCAAGGGTGGGGTAAGAGTGTGGAGAAACGGGGCGAAGGGAGGGTGTGTGAATCTGAGCTTGATCCTTGTCATATGGCCCTGTGACAGCTGCCAGGGCAGGCTGAGTGTGTGGAGGTATGTGTTATTGTTGCCATCTGTGGTTTGTGTCTCTATCCATGGAAGTGTTGGCTAATGCATATGAATCCATATGTGTGTGTAACAACAGAGGTAGCACCTGTAGGGAGGTGGGATCAGGGAGTGGGGTGTGAGTTGGTGGCTTCCTCTCCTCACAAGGACAGCATTCATCAAGTGAGTGGGGCAGGATGGGTGTGTGGAGGTTGAGAGGGGCGCTGCCAGATGTAAGTGGGGCACATGAGAGGAGTAAAGGAGGACTGAGCGGGATGGAGAAAAACGGGGGGAGGGGAGGGCTATAGTTTGAGAAGAATGTGCCAATTTGTCAACTCCTTCCTCTGCCAACCCCCACGTCTCAATTTGGGGATGACGCTGGGTGCTGATTACAGCCAAATGGAGCAGCAGCAGCTGGAGGTGGAGTGGGAAAAGATGGTGGTGCAAAGAGGAGCAGTTTGGTCCTGACAGGGGGTCTCAGATGTGGGAGGTCCGTCATCACCTCTCTTCTGAAAGCTGACTTTGAAGTAATCTGGTCCTGGTCTGCTGATAAAACAAAAAAAGAAAAGAAAGTGTGAGGATTTACACTCCGACAGGGAAAGAAAGAGAAGTTTTATCTCTTGCTGGGGACACTGCTGTGATTTACTGGTTTGTCTGTAATAAAAGAAAAAAGTCAGTACAGGTAGACACCTCATGGAAGTTTATTTGTAATGGTCTGAAAGCTTTTCAGCAGCCGAGGTTATGTTCAGGCTTGTAACACGTCTGTCTCAGGTAAAGTTGACACAGGGCAGACACAGTTGAGTTTCTTTACATTATCATTAAATGTAAGCCATATTTGGGGGGCTGTATCAAAAGCTGGTCCTTGATAAATTAATAAATTAAGTCTTTTGAAAACTTTTCACTCAATTTCTGTTGACACGCAACCTTTTGTAGTGTTGACATTTCTTGCAAAAGCTGGTGCATAATAACTTTTTTTTCTTGACAAAAAGGGGTTAAAACAACCTCGCATTTGTTTTCTGCAGGTGTGTGTAATTCTAATTACATTTGTCCTGCTAACTAGGAGTTATTTTCATTTGACCCTGTGAGTTTGAAACTGGACTTAAAGAAGCTGGTTTTTAAGTTTGGATGGGACCTCATGCACCCACCCCGCATGAACTCAACCTACTGTTGTCATGTTAATACACGTGTTTATGATTGCAGGGTAGGAGTGACTGATCGGTGCTAAACACCTGCAGGGTAGATCAGGTGACATAGCTAAAGGAGGAATGAAGAGCTGCTTCTTTTCTTGTGATTTTTCCAGGCACAAATCCGACAATTTTTTATTTATTTATTTATTTTTTCACGTCCAGCGCAGGCCGCTTTCTTGTGGGATCTTAGATCGGATACGTATCCGATCTGTGTGGAAGCGACCTCAGTCTGAACGGTCATGCAACGTCAACCAACTTTGACGTCACAGAAGTGAGAACGGATTGAGCAGAGTATTGTAATGAAGGGAGGTACAGAAGTGTATTTATAATTAGAATGTGTTAACGTGCAGGTTGGTTTGCTGGTTATATCCTACATTGACGGGTCAGGTCCAGATTTCCCTGGAAGATGGCCACAGGTCGGGTTTGGCAAATCATCCTAAGGGGTTCTGGTTGGTATTATTGGACCCGTGCAGGACTCTGCACAGACAAACACGGCTGCATTGTCTGTACATGCGTCTGTACAGAAGTAGGAGCCACTGCTCCACAAAAGGCCATTCTTAATATTCTTGCTAATTTTTTTTCCCTCCTTCTTGCATTCATAAAATTAATACTACGTGATGTTGTGTTATCCATTGCACCATTGAAATGATGACGTGAATGACCATGGGAAAAAAATAAAATGGATTTCATTAGAAAATTGGATTTAAACATTAAGAACTGCAGTGTGAATGTAGCCTTAGAGGCCCAGTGCATTTCAGTCATCATAGGAAGTGTGCACAGGAGTGTTTATTCTGGTGGTCATGCAGCCCATTTTTCAGTAACAGCTATTTATTGCTGTTTGTTGAATATAAAGCAAATGGAAAGTGATTAGGTGTTTTCTCTTTTTTTTTTTTTTCCCTGTCCTGTCCAGCGTCCTGACATACAGAATGGTGGTCTGTGTGCCATATTTTGCCGGGCA
>JBAMHW010000016.1:4143337-4160307 GCA_037177495.1 Rhadinocentrus ornatus | reverse complement strand
AACGGAGGGTCTTTAGCCCTAGTTCCTATATGTCGGAATGCGCGAAAAAACGGCCTGGTTCCTGAAAAGGTTATAGGCACTGCAAAAGGTTCCTACAGTGGAAAGCGGCCAAAGTTCTGTTTTTTCTTCACCTTCCTTTAAAAACAGCGGCAAGTCGGTATAAATGCACTTCAGGTCACACTAAAGCTGCTGTCATTTACATATTTGCCTTTTCTTTTATCTTTTCTAATCAAAATTCAGATTTTATAACCAAAGTGTGAGCAAACAAAATCACTGTTCAAATACCTACTAAACTTTGGCAAACTTTTGCACTTTGGCGCCCCCTAACGACAGCTCATTCAGCATCTATCTTGCATCCTGTATCTTCTCTGAGCTCTCTCCAATAGTGTTAATTTTATCAGCCATTTTTAAATTTAGTCTGTTTTAGTCCAGTTTTAATCATGCTCGTTAGTTTTTATCACATTTAGTCGACCTCATCCCGTTTTTATTTAGTCAAGTTTTAGTCGACAAAAAGTTGAGCATTTTAGTCTTTATTTTAGTCCAAGAAAAATTTATTTTATTTGTCTAGTTTTAGTCAATAAAAACTGTCAACATTTTAGTCAAGTTTTAGTCAGGACAATCATTTTACCCTTTTACTTTTTTTTGCCAGCAGATAATGTTGAACATTGTTACTAGTATATTATATAGTAAGGACTAAGTTAATAGTTAATAGAACATTAAAATCCATTTAAAACTCATACCGAAAACATAACAATCCTATTTTATGCAGAAATAATTGCAGGCATTTTTATGTTTGCATGAATTTATTTATATTAATATTGATGCCAATTCAAATCAAATGTCCTTGTGATGGTAATCTGAAGACAAACAGAACAGTATTTTATGTCACCAAATAAATACATTGGGATAAAACTCCTAGAGCAGCGGTTCCCAGTCTTTTTTAGCTTGGAACCCCATTTTCATATCACAAAACTTTGACAACCCCAGACATTCAAAACATAGACAATTTTACTTACTTTTATACCACATTTAGGCTATTTCATGTATGAAAAAGTAGGTTAACGTTTTTTTAAATTAAGTGTGGCATTTATTTTATTTTATTATGTCTAGATGATTTGTTTTAGTTTTTAGTTTGCATCCATGTGTAGCTGCCCAGGTATAGTTAGCTTGCAGCTCCTAGATTAGCTCATACTTCTGTCTGCTTTAAACTTGCAATCCAACTGAAAACAGAGTTGCCTGACCAGTATAACAAATCTAAGTTAGCATGAATTCAACTTCACACACAATTAGGGTTGCTAACTTTCAGAAGTGAAAATAAGTGCAACCACAGCTCCTGAGGGCCATGACCACCAGGGCCAGACTCCCGTGGGGTGGGGAACCCAGTTTTGTGCCAGAATCCCGTGGGGTGGGGAACCCGGTTTTGTGCCACTGTTTTTAGTAAAGGTGTGATCAAAAAAGCATTTAGTTATACTTAAAGCTTAAAATGCTTAATAACCAATGAACACATTGATTGTTGTGCAACATTATTGCATATAAAGTTCTGTTAATTAGGCTCCATAAAGCTGTAATAAAATGCATCCATTTAACATACAAGAGGAAATTATATAACAAAATACCATATGCACACAACTTACTTAATACACACTCACTTTACTTAGTTAAAGAGATATTGTACAATCTACCTCATGGCAGTAGCACCAGTAACTAAAGCAGAAATGTTTGTGTGGAGCAACAATGAATTTTTAACATATAAACTAAATACATTGAGAACGTAATATAACTTTTAAAGTAACGTTATATTTTAAAAATGTTTTTTCTGAACAACATTAATTTATTACCTGTTAATCCATTAGTCTGACTTTTCTTTCAAAAGGCGCAGGTGTTGTGAGCAGAGCCGGTTTGTGGCGCCTGTCTCTAGGCAACCGTGACCGCAACACACTGACAAAGTAAAGAAGCAGCACTATGGGATAAGAGACATTCCGTACGGGACAATCCAATTTAGATTAAAAAAGACGGGATGTCCCAGCTAATACCGGACAGTTGGCAACCCTACACACAATTTTATCAACAAGTGGCTGCTATTGCTACATGCTACGAAGCTAGTAAGTTAGCCAGCATTAGTTTGCGGCCGGTTTAACGTTATTGTTGGAACATTACAGCTGTTGGTTTAATGTTACGTTATAAACAACCACCAAACTTTTTTTTAACTGACCACTGTGTCTTTCTGGTGAACTGCGAGTGTCTCTTCAGGTTTGTTGTAATTTTTCCAGCTACCTTGTGCCCACATTCCTCCCCTTCAACTAAAATCAAGCATAAGGTTTTTTTCACCACTTCAATGTAGCGAAAATAGGTCCATATAACACGTCTTCTCTTTCTCCCGTGCCCCGTGTAAAGCATGGCCATTAAAGTTTTACTCTGTCCCATGTTTGTGCACCTGCCGGCTGCAGGTTTAAAAGGGGGCGGGTATGTGTGTGGCGGACGAGCCGAGGAGGAGGAAGCAGAGAAGACAGGATTTCACTAAATCATATCACATAATAATAATTTTTGTCTCCTTTTTGTTCATGAACTAAAATGTCCATAGATTTTAGCCAAGTCTGTATTTAGTGACCTTCATTTTCGTCTCGTCTTAATTAGTTCACGAAAATGCATCGTGATTTAGTCCCAGTTACTCTTTATTAATGGGGGTTTTAGTCTCGTCTAGTCTAGTTTTTGTCCATTGAAAAATATGCGTTGACGAAAATATTTTCGATTAGTTTTGTTAACAAAATTAAACTTTCCAACCATTCAAAGCCAGTCTGATGTTAACTCTTGTTTTTTCTCCTGCTCTGCCCCTTTCTCTCTTTTTTTTTCTCTTTTTCTCCAATCATCCATGGTGTACATCCAAAACAGCCACTGTGTTGGTATTCGTTGCTGGCATTCAGCATGGCGCTGTAAAGCAAAATGCAGCTGGCACGTGATGCTCTGGGCTGGAAAATTCACAAGCTTTGTAACTTCATACAAGATAATATTGTACCATCCTGACATATATTTCAATTAAAGTCTGAGGTTGTTTAAATCAAGTCCCATGTTTGTAGCACATCTTGCAGCTTTTTGAATATTTTTCTAAGTCAAAACTTCAGTGCAAAAATGATCAAATCATGCTTTTATTTGTAGAAATCTCTTTAGCAAAAAAGAAGAAATCCATAAAAGATTATAACTTCATTAAAGAAATCTTAAATTTAGCTTTCATATTAATGTCTCTTCCTGTTTTTCCCAGATTTCCTTTGAACTGGCAGAGTACACCGCTAATGTGGACGGAGTAGGCACACTTCGTCTTCTGGATGCCATCAAGACATGTGGTCTGACCAACAGCGTTAAATTCTACCAGGCCTCCACAAGTGAGCTGTATGGCAAAGTCCAGGAGATCCCTCAGAAGGAAACCACTCCCTTCTACCCCCGTTCACCTTACGGTAATACGCACTAATGCCAAATGCGCTGCAGGTCCACAAGAAAACAAATATTACTGAGCTCTGTCTGTCTTGCAACACATGTCAGGCACTTGTATTCTGCCATTTCAGGGTATACAAACACTCACTGCTTGATGCCATTACACCTCCTTTTCTTGGTTTGTTTATGGATATATGTGTTATTGAGAGTATGTGTGTCTGCGCTCGTGAATAGAAGTGAAGCTTTAGAGCTTAGACTTCGTTTGAGCTTACCATACAGCCTGAAGCCAAACGTCTGATTGAGGACTGGAGTGGTTCTCATTTTAACAAAGACACCTTTATATCCTCAGCACTCACTTCCAGCATGCACACACACACAAACACACATGCGCGCAGGCTTTACACGTGTGTTCAGCGATCAGGTTTCATGTTCTCTGTTGTCTAAATGCTCTCCTCACTGACACTTTCCCATCTGTCAGCACTCAATCTGAGGCTGCATGGGAGGTGCATACCTTTTTGAGAAGGGCTGCTTCTCTATTAATTAGAAGTTTGAGGCGGGGGTAGCCATGACGACCTCCTTTCACCTCAAGTGTGGGGAGGTTTAATCAGCAGGCACATCCCTTCATTTGCTTTGGCATTCCCCTCATTACAGGAGAAGGGATGAGGAGGAGGACAGTCAGAGAGAACTTTTTGATCAATCAGCAGGAGTCTGTGGTAAAGCTGAGTTCCACCATGACATGTGGCATGGTTAGAAACCTGACTCCCTCTCTTTTATTTGCATGTTTTGTGACTTTGATAGGAGTGAATTAGCCTTTCTGTCTCTGTTTAGATTGTCATTTTGCAAGATAGAGCAGATTTATGAGGAGACCTCGAAAAAAAAAAACTGTTTTACTAGTCTGTGAAGTGATATATATCCCTTCTTTCTTGAAGCCCCGTATTGGGCTGATATATTTATGACTAAATCAGATCAAAGAAGTTACTGTAACTGTGGCTAAAATGGATCAAACAACCTGCAGCTGATACAGATTTACTGCTTTTGAATAAATAAAATCATTGATTGATTACATTTATTTAGAGATGGGGAAAATTCCAAATGTACAGGTTTTACTCACTGAATTAAAGTATGTTTTTCTGGTAGAAGTTTAAAAGATGATGTCTGGGGCTACAAGCGTAAGGTTAATGTAAAACTGACACTAACAAATTTCCGTCTACTTCTTTTTCTTTCTTCCACGTTGGTCTATCTTCCTAGGAGCTGCTAAGCTGTATGCCTACTGGATTGTGGTGAACTTCCGTGAGGCCTACAACATGTTCGCTGTCAATGGGATCCTCTTTAACCACGAGAGCCCGAGGAGAGGTGAGTAAAAAGCCGGACTTGCATTCAGCAGAACTGAAGGAGATTCAAGCATGTGCTACATACACAGCCCCAGAACAAGAGATTGTATGAAAATTCATCATGAATGAATCAATCAATGAATTTACAAATTCCTAAATTTACTTTAACCTTTAATTTCAAACCATATAAACCCAAGATATTTCATTTTTTGCTTTTTCAAGTTCATTTCCATGCTACAACCCATTCCAAATAAAGTAACAGTGGGGTAATTTAAGGCTAGAATTGATTAAAAATGATATTATAATTTGAAACATGCAATTCAAAGACATTAAAATGGTAAATGATAAATGTACTTGTACTTCTATAGCGCTTTTCCAGTCAGATTGACCACTCACTACTCGTCACATTCACCCATTCACACACACACTCATACCCCGATAGGCACATCGGGAGGCAACCTAGGGTTAAGTGTCTTGCTTCGACATATAGTCAGGGAAAGCCTGGAATCGATCCACCTACCTTCCGGTTGGAAGACGACTACTCTTCCTCCTGAGATTGTCTTGTTTGTGCCATTTGCAAATAAACTTGCCTTACTATTGAAAGCCAATAAAGGGTGAATGTTCTCCAGATTGTCAGAAAACGTGTGAGAAAACAAACAAAAAAAAAGTTACTTAATGATCTATTGGAGAGGATTTGGATCTTACTTTTGCCACTTTAGATAATATTATTAAATTATTTTTAGGAATCTTGTGGAATTTCAGTGATATAAGAGGCAAGGAAACAATCTCCAAGAGCTAATATAACCACTTAATCTTGTCCTGATGAGTCAGTATTCTCAAACTTTTATGGAAGAAATGAATGCTGTGTTTCAGAACAAAGATAAGAGAGAGCATCCAAAGCCAGTATCTGATGGTACAAGGTTGTCAGTGGCCTTTTAAAAAAAAACTTACTGACACTTCCATGACGGTAACATCAATGCCGAAATGTTTAAGAAACATTTAAAAAGATGTGGCGAGAGTTACCCTCTACTGTTGAACACATTAAGACAAAAAGAACAGGGTTGGCCAAAGTTATGGGAAAATCCTTTTTCAAAATTCATTGTTAAAATACTAAGTTGTTTTTTTTCTTGTGTGGGTTGTGAGAGGTAAAAAGACTTATCAAAACTAATTTGAACTTGTAAAAAAAAAAATTAGATAACTATTTGAAAATGTTGTCCACATTCCTCTTCCTATTTAGCAAAAATTCAGTTTAAAGTGAGGCCAAATCACCTGGAGCTTATTTTGTAAGCAAGTTTCAGATGTGAAAATGTAACACAGGGAAATCTTAAACTCCAAAGAAGATTAAAGGTGAGCCAAATTTTTCTTAAATTTTGTATCATTAAGGAGAGTGATCTAAGATTTGTGTGACACAAAACAAATTGGGGGATAATTGTAATGCCATCATTCAGTGTTTTGGAAGATAAAATCCCAAATGTAAAAACCTGAACGTAACTTAGCTACTGAAAAAAGTTCAACCCACAACAAAGCAGTAAAACAGATGTCAAACCATTGTTTGGTTGTGTAAAAATGTTCAATTACATGCTCTGTATTAAGTCATATTCATTCACCGGTGGAGCCAAGCTTCTCATGACTACTCTTACACACTCTGACACACAGTGCATGGGTTGTGGTCAAATTTTTAATATGTGCTCTGAGCCCTGAGGGTCGCTGGCGCTGGTTTAACCCGATTTACACGCCAACGCACCTCAAAATTAATACCACATGACTGCAGCTCCAGCACTGTGCCCAGGTCAGCCGCTCAGGTGTTTATGATTTATCCCCTAATGAAGGCCCTGGCCACGACCCCGGCCTAGGTCAGGGGTCATCCAGTAAACTGTAATGGGTTACAACAGATAGATAGGTGTGGGAACTGGTGTAGGTTACTGCCAGTTCAGCAAAGATGCTGCGCTCACCTCTGAGGTCGTGTAATGCAGAATTAGTTGACACAGTCAAACTGGGAATGGTGTGTGCTGTGACACATGAGGAGAAAGAATGATGGATAAAAGAAAATTTGTGTATTAAAGTCATGTTGTGAAGATTTTCTTTTTTGCCTTTTCCTGGCATTTTTCTGAACTTAAATGAAGTCATTGGTGGTTAATCCTGAAAGCCTAAGTCTCATACGCCACATTTCCATGGACCGGTTCTGTTCGGGCCGGTACAGTTTGGTACGCTATTGGTCCAGCCAATTCATTTCCACTGCAAGTCAGACTGCCACTGGGCGGCGGAGTTTAGACCAAATGCCTAGCGTGGCGTCATACTAGTACAACAACAACAAACATGACACTACTGAACAAACAATACATTCAGCAGCTTGTTTTTGTTCTGCTTAGCTTGTGGTTCTTTGTACAAACGTTGCATACATACATACAGTAGATGCACAAACAGGCCTTTTTATGCAAAGAAATGATTACCCTATATGGGCAAAGCTCACCGCTTCTCTGACATGATGTCAGCATTTTTGGTTCCTGGTCAACTCTCTCATCTCCCTTTCTGTCTGGTTCTGTCTTCCAAATTTAGCCATACACATTCATTTCCCTTCTCTTCCTTTCCCTTGTTTCATTCAGTGCAATTCTCCCCCCTTCTCGCTCCTGTCACCTCTGTTCTCAGAGTTGTGGCTGTTGTTGCTCATAAAGCAGGAATGCTGGGCAGTGATGTGGCCAGATGTCCCACGGCCGCCTTGCACAACCCAGCGTTGGCGCTTGTCTTGGCTGGATTGGCCAGTGTTTACCCAAGCCCCCAGGGCCTGCTATGACCCTGGCACTGCCACACTGAGGACTGTGCACTTTGTTTCTCACAGGAGGGCTCTTTAGGGGAGAAATCGGTGCTTTAACCTGCAAAATTGTGTAAGGTTGTACTGTAAATCATCCAGTGTGTACTCACTGGATGTTGTAAACACCTAATTTTGACTAGAAAGTTGTAAATGTATATCACAAATGAAGGCAATCCCTCCAGGGTTACGCTGGATTTTTTGGGCTGATTTACTATCACTTAAAATGATTGATTTTAGCTTCGTGAAAAGAAATTAAGAACTTTAAAAAAATTTCAGCCAAACAAAACAGCAGGAATAAGAAAAATGCAAATCTGTGCATTCTTCTTATTAGTTTCATTAGATAAAAGTTTGAAATCCAACTGAAAGTGCCATATTTGTCCATGGAGTTAACTTGGGGGGGGGTTATTTCCTGAATGCAGTATCTTACGAATAAATGTATGAATGGAATGAAAACAGGAATTAAATTAAAATGATTGATTGAATAAAAAGAAGCCTTTAAAAATCGGAATTGTATTAAAAATCAGTTAAATGAAAAAGGAGCAGAAGGAAAAAAGCTGAAGAAGTGAGTGACACTGTTTTCTCTCGTTTACTTTTTATTTTGCACCCACCCATCCTGTCATGTTCAGCATTAATGTGTAAATTCAGCAATAGACAAATTTGAAAATAAAGACTAATACTTAATTATCAAGAGGAGCCTTAAATCCATAAAGCTCCAATTGGGGGAAAAAAAAAAACACTGAAGAAAGAAAATTGAAAACAGTGAAGAAAAAAAAAGAAGAAATCTTTTGTGCAATGAAGTCTAAAAAACAACTACCATAGATTATATTAAATTTAGCTTCTGTCACCTCTCACCTCACTTTTCAGCAAAATTGTGCCATAACGGGTGAATCTGAGATCTTTCCCTTTGTGACATCACAAGGGGAAAAAAACATTTCCACCTGCAGTGGGTACTGTCATTGACCCACCCCCCGGCTAGCTGAGCTTACCCTCTAAAATAATGAAGTGGGCACCAGCGAAAGCCAGATCCTTTCCCATTAAGGGATGTGGACAGGCACAACTCATGAACATTTAAAGGTTCAAAAACAGCCCTTTATCAGTAGAGCTCACTAGAGCCACATCTGGAATGGCTGAGATTAAGGACCAAGGCTGAATTTGGGGTAATACACTTTGAAAACAATGCTGGTAAACCTCTGACACCCATATGAAATTGTTGAAAAAATTTATAATATGGGACCTTAAAAAAAAAAAAAAAACCTCATCAAAGACGCATTCGAAACATTACAGATGACTAGAACAGAAATAATTTATCATCACTCTCCTGCTTTCAGCTACACTTTCACATCACTGTCCAGGATTTCATAACCATGTTCTTACATGTCAACACACCTGTGGCAAAGTATTGTATATTGCTACATCCTCTGGGCTTAATAAAAAAACTTAAATGTGTGAATATTTATGCACTAATGATGTCAGTTTCACTGAGCCTGACTTCACCTCTCCCACACACTTGAGAAAGCTATGATGTCATTGTCCTGGGAAGTTAGCGTGTGTCTGTGTGCGAGAAACAAATAGAGGATTGCTTTTATGAGGGAGTTTTTCCCTTTATTGAAAGTGACCTAACAGTGCCCAGTTATGCTGTGGTGCAATACAGAAAGACGGTCTGGTGGCTGCTGGGAATAAGGAGGGCAAGTGAAGCTCCCAGAATAGGATTTAACAAGGAGTTGTGGCTCTTACGGTTCTCAGGAAGACTTAATCCTGGCAGGAATGTGCTTCTGGTTTCTCTTAAGGTTCCTGTAAACATGTGAAAACTCAACTAACAAACAGCTGATTTTTACTGTTCTGCAGTAAATGGGAATCGGACAGTCGCAAAGGAAAAATAAGCCAGTGTAAATCCAGTGTGAACCAAAGTAAACAGAAGCCCGATATCTGGCGGCTGGTTCACACCACTGCTTGTTCTTTTCTGGTTAGCTTAGCTGTTAGCCATAACAAACATTTCTTCCAGAAACTCTGATGAGGGATTAGCGTTAGCAGCGGTGCTAAATAGACTCCATATTGCTGTGACATATGAGACAGTGCAGTACTCCAGTCTCTTGGAAAGGGTGATCAGCAGATGAAATCAGTGCAAATAAGCAGTTCATGTGTTTATTTGCTCATTTTATTCAACAAACCCGAAACACCTGAAAGTCCCCAGAAATCCAATTTTGAAAGTGAAGGATAAAAGCCTGGTTTAATTTATATTTATTAGCAGTTTGTTGGTCTAAGGCTACAGTAAATCAGCTCAGTAATATGTTTTCTGTGTGTATACACAGTTAATGCTGCTGACCAGCTCCAGTTGTGGGCTTATCCCCCAGTTTATTTGGGAAAGTCCCATCCATCTCTGCTCCCTGAGAGCTCTGTGGTTCACGCTCGGCAGTACAAAATAATATACTGTTATGTCAGGAGAGAAGAGCAGTTAGCATTGGGGAAGTTAGAATAGCACTGCCAAAGTCAATGCTGCCCCTTAAAACACACACATACAACAGCTCAGCCTCCACATGCTTCGGCTTCAACTTTCTGCTTTTGTTGAGATTAAACCCAAAAGGTCAGATCGTATGATAGATTTGCAACAGGATATGTTTTCCGTGTATTTGGAAGGTTGTTTTCAAAGGAATCTTCAGATGGGAATGACTCGGTCAGTGGACGTCAAGGGGATTTGCCGCTATCCAGCAAGAGGGAACCCAATGCAAAGAAGGCACTTTTTTTTGTTTTTTAGTATTTACTTTTGTTTGGTGTTGATGAGAAAAGGCTGAGTGAGCGCAGCCTAAACATCAGCTGAACTATGTCTTGGTGAAGAGCGGAGTCTAAAGCCTCAAAGTGAAGCTGATGACGGAGTCCTCTCATCTTTTCATGCCTTTCTGTCAAGACGCAACGACTACATGAGCCTCTGAAATGTCACCTGCTTATTGAGGTTTCATTCTTTACTCATCTCCTTCTGCCCTGTTTGTTGTCTCAGGTCTCCATGGCAACCAAGTATCTTGATGACTGAGTGCTCAATTTCAGTGGTGTAATTGCACAACAAGTCGAGCTTTGCAGGAGGGCAAAGCAAAGCTACACCCAGGCACAATCCCAACTTTGTAATTAAGGGGAAACTCTCGGTTCTGCAAGAAGGAGGTGGTGCTGTGGGCCAAAGTACACCATGTAACATCTACTCCTTACACTTTCTCCACACCTTTTTGCACTTTTTGCCCTCCACCCACACTATTTTTTTCTCTTCCTTTTTTAAAGTGACGTTCCTGCACTTTGTCTTTTACTTTACAACCCTCCAGCTGGCTTCCAGCTCTCCTTGCATCACATTTCTTTCTCTCTGTACCCTCCCTGTCAGTTGAGTCAGCCCAGAGTGAGGGCAGCACTCTGTCAGGTGTGAATAGATGCTGTGTTGGCGGAGTTGAGCCCGTGACCTGTCTTGGATGTAACACAAATATTCTCCCTTTGCTGAGGCTCCAGAGATCATTCAGAATGTGAATTGTGCAATAGCAGTGATGGCAGACACTGACAGGTCTTTGGTTGGGGTGGAATTTGGCCAACCCCCGACCCAGCAGAGATTCCTCCTGCAAAATCACATAGTCCTCCTACTAGTTAGGTATTTTCTTCTTAACTCTGTGCAGATAAAGAAGATGAGTATGAAAAGGATATTCATTCAATTTTGACGCAAACAGGGCTTGAGAGTTGACGTTAGTCCTAAAAGGGGAGTGGAAATGGGAATTAAGGGTTACACGTTTCACTTTAATTCTATTATAAAGCCACTCACTCCCCAAGGCGATTTCTCAAAAACAGAGAAGGATTATGGGATCTGCAGATCTGGTTGAATTCCAAAACAGGTGTGTAGACCCTCCTGTGTTGAGGTAACCAAAGGGTTTCTATGGCAACACCATGGCAATCAAAATGAGTTTTTTTCCTTTTTTACATGTCCTACCTTCAAGATCTTGGCCAGTTCAGACAAGCTCGTGACAGAAATGACTCAAATATCTGGAAATTACTTAGAAAGAGTCTTTGTGTTCAGTTTTTTTAAGAAAATCCGCAGTCCTATTTTAAGATTGTTGCCCATTAAAACAGTCTGGGTTACTAAGCCATTCCACTTCTTTTTTTTTTTTTTCTCTCATAAAGAAAAGGGAGAACTCTGTAATATCCTGCAAGTCACCTTGGCAAAGATTTGCATGGTGATGAGAAACATACAGCAGGTCTAAAGCTGGAAGAGGAAAATTGGCATGGGAAGGAAGTAGATGTTCTACCTGTACAACTGTAGCATCGAATATCAACGTGATGAATATTTAGTATGATTTTAGATTTAGATTTACTAAGCCTTTCAGTTTTTCCAGATCTAATGCACCATTCAGCCTTGCAGCAACCACATGATAAATGTTAGAGAGGAAAGATGTGAATAAATCCCACTGTGGTTAAGTCTCAGTAAATTCACATAAATACACTCACAGACAGTAGTATAAATGAGTGAGTCAGACATGTTGAGGTCTGGGTGTGTAAGGTCTCGGCTGTCGCACAGCTTGAGACTTCATAAGTCACCTTTCTTTAGCAGCATGGGTCTAACTGCATAATCTTTTGAGCGACCAGCCAAAATCTCCTCAAACCCCCAGTACCCTCCCTGACTCCCCTGACCCCAACCCCCCAGCGGACGGTTTCTGTTCCCATCCTGTCTGGGCCCACATGGCCTGGCTCTGGACGGGAGACATCTCCATACATTTCCAATCACCCTCCTCCTCCTCCTTTTCCTCATTGTGCTTGGGCCCAGCTGTGCCAACGAAGCCGGTGAGTTGCCTTTTCCTGTCGCTTCTCTGGCCAGCAAAAGAAAAGGAATGGTGAAAAAAAAGAGAAGAAACAGCTATATGAGAATGAGAGAGAAAGTGTCACTTTTCTGGCATGGGTTTTGCTGTCTGCTCAGTTTTCACGGCCCGTGGTTTTATTAGACTTTCCGCCGGGCCGCGGGCAGGGTTAAACGGCCACCGCGGCCCCGGTTTGGGCTCAGAGCCACCTGTCAGCTCCTCTCGCAGCTCCCCTCATTACCTCCACCTTCCTCCCCCTGGCTGTCCTGGAGTGTCGCTGCCAGTAAAGGAAACACATTAACACCCGGGCCAGTAACAGAGCAGGCTTTGTCCGGGGCCGGGCAGGCCCATCCATTAGCCCCACACTCTGGTCCATGCCACACCAATTAAAGAAGGCAGGGAGCAGAGCCACTCCAAACAGAGGTGTGAGCTTTACAAGGAGACTACAGGTGTGCTCCAGGGGAAATAATGGACTTTATTACTGATTGGTGTACTCTGCTACACGTGTTCCTCTGACACCTTTCTAAGAGCCAAACCGACTTTGCAGAGTTTTGACAACCTGCGTTTAACCTGCAAACTGGAGTTTTTCTTGGACGTTGGATCAAATCAAACCTCTGCCTTCCAGTTTACTGTAGGCCCCAACATGGGTTCTTGTTTCACTGCCTTGCCCCACTGGATCATAACATATGCTTAATAAATAGCTGCCCTTAATCAAACTTTAATTATAATGTAATCTTTTAATTACATTATGTTAAACTAGTTAAAATAGTCTGACAGGAATTCCCAGACATCGAACAGTCTGATATTGTTTGAATATTTAAATCTGCATTAACATGAAACAAAGTAAGCAAAATAAAATGAATTGCTATCTATTGATTACTTGAGTATTTGTTTAAATATGGTAGTTTAAAAGAGGAATACAAAAACCTAAAAGATTGAAATGGTAACTACAGTATTTTGTTGAAATGTTCAAAATGACATATAATAACACCAGATTTAATTTTACTCTTGGCTTGATAAATGACAAGGCACTCTGTTTAGGTAATAATTCAATGCAACCCACTAAAAAACAGATACCATGTAACATGCTGAATAATAAAAACATATATAAAATGCTCTGAAAATATTTAAACCCTATATTTAACTAAGTAGTACCGAGATTATATGTCAAATGTTGAAATAATTGAAAAGGATTATATAGTTTTATTATCCAGGATTGGTTCAAATTAAGAGATAAAAAAAACATTATTTATGCCATTTTGTTATGTTAACATAACGCACTTAATTTACACTATGTTCCAAATTATTCCTCATGGCATTTCAGTTAATTAAACATTCGTATTTGAGTTTTTCAGTGGAAGATTTAGCTGGTCTTCTTTCTATCAGTGTTAGATCACTAAAGGGAAACTAATGAAGAAGGTTGTTGCACAGTATGAAGCAAGTCGTAATTGCATGTAGTCTTGGGAAAATACAGATCTTTCTGCAGATTAAAAGCTTGAAATAGTGAAGTGCAATGCCTTGTGAAAGGAATGAAAACATTGGTCATTTCATGAAACCATAAGTGATCATTGTGCTGTTAAACAAAAATTCTCTGATTCAGAGAGAGAACAGATTCCTTAGATAAAGGCCAATCAAGTAAAGCCTTTGTCGGGTCAGTGTTTTGTATTAAGATGGTAAGAAGCCAATAATGAGCAGCAATATTTGAAGCTGCTGATGCCTATGGGTGCTCTGGGAATAAAGGAAGAAAAACTCAGGAGAACCTGTGGCGCATCCTTAAAATCAATCAATCAGTCTTTATTTATAAAGCACTTTTTCATACAAAGAAATGCAAAACAAAGTGATTAACATCAAAACATAATAATAATAATAATTAAAAACTAACTTTCCCCACCAACTCCCCTAGATAATTTTTGACTAATAGAAAATCATGTATATATAATTTTACCATTTGCACTGATTTTTGAGAAATTAACTAAAACAGCATGTGCATAATAACATGGAACACAGTGTACATTATTATTTAAAAACCGTGCCATTAGTTAGTGGTTCCACCTTTTTTTATACACCAAAAATAGTATTTCTTTATATCAGTCCTGCTTACAAAATGGCACAATTACTATTGCTGCAAGATACTGCGGATCGTGCCTTCTACCTGTTTGGATGCTTTACGGCCAGGGGTGGGGACCTCTGCTTTAGGCTACTAAGAGCTCCTCCATTGTTTCTGCCATCCATCAGCCGGTTCCTTTCATGAGTTGTGAATGCAGTAAATCAACTTTCTGTGCAACAAGCAAAGTTTCCGTATACATCTGAAAAGGAAATCAGTCAAAATTTAATTCTATGGCTGGTCTTTATAACACCATTGGTCTAATAGGCCGCATACAAGTGAGTGCATTTAAACCCTCTCGCCAGATCCATTCCCTCATCTTACCAACAATCAGTGCACTTAAATCCTTAACAACTTTGATGGCGATGCATGGCTTATTGATACGTTACTTCTAATAATTAAAATTTTCTGAATCAGTGACCTTTTATAATGTTGATTTGCTTCATTAAGAGATTGAGGATATGCCCTAGCCCCCTGTTTAACAACGGCACTTACATTTTCCTCGTCACTGTCTTGCACCGTCTGTGTCTGCACACGCCCTTTTAGTTTCCTGACCTTTTTAAAGACATTATTGGGCATTTACATATTAGTTACAGCTGTTGTTTCGTTTCACCTTCAGAGGAGATTGGCATTCGTTAATCTAAGAGAAAAGATGTTTAGAGATCTCTTAAGAAACTTTTTCAGAACAATGTAAGAAAGAATTTAAGAACATTATTAAGAAGATAGCAGTGAATGAGGCCCAATGACTGTAAGCAGAGGATACTTCCTAGAAGCACACATCATATAACGATGAATGGTTACAACATTAATCTTTATTTTCTATTTTTCTAATTTTATAAGGTTTCTATCGTGCAAATAACTGAAGTTAACAAATTCTTCTGAAAACTGTTACTAGAAACATCTTTCTAATAAAAGTAGAAACTAGAAACTGTCTTCCTCCGTCTCCAAACACTGGACAATCTAGTTAAAAGAAGAGGTGATACAAATGATTTAAAAAAAAAGTTTAATTGTAATAAAAGCAGTAGTATTTATGGCTTACACATTTGTTCATAATTATTTAAGTATTAAGCAACAACTTTCACCTTGAAAAACCTGCTTTCTGCTCTGTTGCTTCATTACTGTCAAATGAAGCTAAACCGTCTCATATATTAGAAACAATACGTCTGTTGTACTTTTGAAAGTTGTGGGACTTTGAATGAAGGCAGAATATTAATAGCTCGAGCAGCAGATACTTAGATGCTTAAGAGTAGTTTTAGTCTGTCTGACAGGTCAAAGTCCATAAACACTGGATCATCCAGCTCACATAATGTGACTTGACAGCATCCTTTCATTACTCATTGTGTGTGTGTAGCTGTATGAGGAGTCCCAAACCCTGTGATGAAATAGGAACCTGTCTAGCTGATACGGATGAGAGCAAAACTGACAGTCTTGTATGTGTCAGCAGCAGATGAATGATTTCTGGTTAACATTCGACTACAGTTTGCAGGAGTGCTGGGATCTGCCAGAACAGATGGCCTGCCAGGTTAGAGAACGGCCCTGAGGCCAGATTAGATGATCATGCAAAGGCAGGATAGGTCTGACATCGGGGGGTTTCCAGTGACAATTTATCTACGCTGTGTGGACATGTGGCATTTCTAAATATGTTTGTCAAAAAATATTATCTTAAAGACTTGAGAACAATAGTAGACTTTAAAAATTATTTTATCTTAAAAACTGCACAGACCTGTTTTTAAACTTAATTAAAATCCAGCTCAACGTGGTGACAAAGGAGCGTTGACACGGGGGAGTGCATGTGACCCACAAGCAACATGGAACATGCTGTATTTTCTTAAACAAGCTTCCCTAACCTTCTCAGGTCTGTTTCTGCTCAGCCTGCCCAGGGCTCTCGCTTGCTATGAAATAATTACGACAAATTCGGTGCACACGCATGACTGGGTACATGGGATTTTCCTCTGTCTAAATGGAGGCTCTGCTCCATGTCAGGGGAACAGTGATACAGTGTGGAGCCACAACTGTGCTGTTACAGCCAGGCTGAATGCAGAATTTAATGGTAAGATTCAGTTAGAGTAAAAAAAAAAGGCCGTAGGAGCTCTTGAGAGGTCTCACAGAGGTTACTGTGAGGTTGTGGGAGATTTATGTACAGTGGAGATGTTGCACAAGCTAAAAATAGCCAACACTTTGATGCAAACTTCAAGATATCCTTTGAAATTATATTCTCACATCATCACATAGCTTCTATGTAGCTTTTTTTGAGCATTCAGCACATCAGACGATGTGAACTCCTCAAGCACTGAAACAATGTTTCAATGTAGATGGCAACAATATTTAAACATGACATCTAATGCCTAGTGTTGATTTCCACTGGTATAATGCTGTATTTGGGCTGAAGGGCTGGACCTTGTATTCAAAGGTGCATCTCCTCATTCCCCTTATCTTAGCACAAGGACTTCATCCTTCAGTCCTGGTCACATCTACAGCCTGTCCGT
>JBAMHW010000016.1:4076750-4110515 GCA_037177495.1 Rhadinocentrus ornatus | reverse complement strand
ATAGGAGTAAAGAGGCTATTTTTTAAATGTAAGGAGTAGAAGTAAAAAGTCGCCTGAAAAAATTATTACTCCAATAAAGTATAGATATCATAAATTTCTACTTAAGTAAGTATTTGTACTTTGTTACTTGACACCTCTGCACTCCTACATCCTACACTACATTGACTTGATAGAATTTTACAGGTCTGAAAAAGAAGTGTTAATTCATGGCAGCGATCCAATGAGTGCATATATATAACATAACATACCATTCTCTCCTTTCTCTATTTGTCTCCCATCTTCTCTTTGACTGCCCAAACTTCTTTTTATTGTCCTTCCATCCATACACTCAGTTTGGACTGCTGTTTATCCTTTTCTCAATCCCATCTGTCAGTGTGCCCGCCTCCCCTGTAGCTTTCTGTCAGTATCGAGGCCCCACGCTCACTGACAGACAGAGAGCCTATGACACTGACTCTGTCACAGGGCCCAGTGGCTCATAGTGGCCTCAATTCCCACACTGATGAGGTGATAAATGACTTAATGAGCTTTTCTAACACACTTACCCACTGACACCTGAGGCACTTCTTCTTTAAGGATCTCCTCCGTCAAGATGCTCAAGAGCCGGGTTGCAGCAGCTGTTTGGAAATCAGATTTTAGGTAAACAGTAACCTAGATTTAACAAAATAAAGAGATATGAGCCTCCCTTTGGATATTTACTGCATGGATGCTGATGTTTCAGCTGGCAACAAGTTATTTAACCCCAACTGATGCAGTGAGCAGTTTCCTATTACTTTAAGATCCATGTTGGAAGACACGTTCCGTGGATGGGGGAAAAGTTTTTGTTTCAGAAGGGTCAAATTATTGGCATCTAGAAAACAAACAAAAAAAAAACAACATCTAAGGACATGTAAAAACTACTAACAAGATTTGTTTCTAAACCAGATGGTTAAGAAACACTAGAAGAACTCACAACTATGTTTAGCAGTGAAAGTAAGAACATTTCCACACAGACAATATGAAGGGAACTCGAAGGGAACTCAAGGGCATGGGACTAAACAGCCATACTAATCAGTGAGGCTAATCAGAAAAAAGTGCTTTAATTTTGTAGGGTTCATAAAGATTGGACTTTGGCGCAGTGGAAGAAGGTCAAATAATCTGATGAGTCCAGATTACCCTGTTCCAGAGTGATGGGAGCATCAGGGTAACAAGAAAGGCAGATGACTGAGCCATAATGCCAACTGTACAAGTTAATGATCTAGGGTTGCTGCAGTGGATGGTGACAGTTAAAAAATAAATAAATAATGTGTTAGTCTTTTTGGTAGTGTCTTTCCAATCTGACTTAATTCAAAATTTTAAATAAGGCAGTGAACTTAATTTGTTTAAAAGTGAAATCCATCTGTCCATTAAAACTCTGAAGGTTAGTCATTTCGTCTTTCATCTCAATGATGGAGTCAAATGGGAAGATTTACGTTTTTAACCAGCTGCATTCCTACATGATAGTACACATCAAATTATTGGACAAGAGAGAGACACATTTCTTAGCATTTTCTGCCTGATACTTTCAAGAGCCATCTGCCATTACAGGTTCACTGTACACCAACAGTGACCTCACTGATATGAAAGAGAACAATATATAAATCTTTGCAATTTGTCTCAGTCTTATGTTGGTAATGTCCCTTTAGCTCCCTACTGAGGGTTCATGATCACTGCTCCTTTGTAGACAAGCAACATACTAGCTGTTTGTATGATCTACTAATTAGGTTTAACAGAAAAATGTAAAATCCTTGCAGAGACATGCAAGGGTTTAGCTGTTACAGCTGCTGCAAAGTCCTAGCTAACCTTTACTCAGTTCCTTCTTCCACACCCTTTTTTTCTGTCATCCACCTACCCTGTCTTCTTTACGCTATGTTAATGCGCATCCCCCTTTGCTGTTGTTGATAGAGTTAGTGACGTCATGCTCAGTTTCACCAACTGGTCCGTCCCCACAGCACAGAGCCCTTCCTTACGGCCCAACTTGAAACGTGGGCCATGGAGAAGAAGAAGTGTGCTCTATGAGCAGGGAGTTCAGAGGAGGTGGAGCAGATGGAAGAGGAGGGGCATAGGGAGCAACTTGGGTGTTCCATGATAGTGGACCGCTTGGCTGTTATGCTTTCTAATTCCCCTCAGCACGGAGCAGCAGGAGGGAAGAGAGACGAGGGTGTAGGATGATGTGGGTTCAGGAATCATGTTTTCACGCTGAAGCAATTGGGCGGGTGGAGGGTGGGTGTGTTAATGTAAGCTAAATGTTTTATCTCTACTTCAGGTTGATGATGCTAAAAGTCTAGATGGTGACAAAGAAATATAGAAACCAAACGTTACAGAATAGTCTGTTTGCTGACTGTCTAAACTTTGCCAGACTACAATGTGCTGGTTCTGCACTGAAACATGAAACATAAATGCAGACTAAGGTCACAAATAAGTTCCTGGATCCAGATCTGCGTACAGATCATCATGCCCCACCTGTAGTCAAGTTTTCATTAAAATCTAATTATCCTTTTTTCAAATTGTATGAACAAACAGACAAGTCATACTAATTCCAAAAACCTAATGGCCAGTATCCTCCTTGTAGCATGAAACTATTTTATTACTTTTCAAATAAATATATTTTTTTTTCAAACCTGGTGTTGACAGCCCTGTTTCTGTAAATCTGTTTAAAATCACCTTATTGTGAAGAAACAGTCAACAAATGTAAATTATAATAATTAATGATAATGTTATGTCCTGAAAGTGACAAATATCCTGTGTACAAGACGTTTTCTCACAGCTCGTCGAGTCTGGATTCAATAAACGGTCATTTAGTTCCAGGTCTGGAACAGTTTCCCATGAAGGGCTCAGGTCCTTATCGCTGCCCCACCCCACTCCTTTCTTGCCAGCCTCATTGTGTCTTACTGGGTGTGCCACTCATCCTGACCTTTGGCACCTGACTCTGCTTCCCCCGATGACCACTGCACACTGTGCCCCGCGCCCACTCCTGCTGCCTGAACACAACCTCCAAACACCCCATCATCTGGTTCTGCTTGCCCATCCTGCACCCTCCCTAAGGCCACAGGAAATAGCTGGAGCGATTTTGGGCCCGTTTCCCTGGGGGTGGAATGAACAGGTGCACCAGTGTTTGTTTCAACTTTTCCCCATTACCACTGGATAATGGTAATAATAAACATGATGAGGCCAGGTGGGGTGCTAGCTTTGTCTCTTTGCTTTATATTTTTGTTTCACAACTTTTTAAATACCCACCTGGTTTTGTGTGAGAACTTTTCTACAAAACATCCTTATGTCAGCTTAACTATCTCTAAATTCACTCTAAAATGAATGGTGCGAATTAATTTTAAAACATAAACTTAAATCTTACATTTAAATACCTTTTTGAAATAGAAAGTGAAACAATCATTTACATTAAATCCCCTTTTTAATGGGACCTAATATCCACAATCTGCCAATGGGTGACGGTACTGGAATCCTGTTACAGAAGACTTTTCTGAACATTAGTTTAATGGGGCGTGTTTCCTAGCTGCATCAAGCTCTCTTTGACTGAGCCAACGTGTTAAAAGAAAAGAAAATTTAGCAGCCTATTATCACATTTTAATGCAATAATCAACAATGTGCACTTTGCTTGTCAACATTTTTCATGTTTAAGTATAAATTTATTTATATATTTTGTCTGATCTTTGTCAAGTTGCAGATTTGCTCCACTGGAAACTACAGTGATGTAAGATTATTGCTCTGTTGTTACGACAAAGCTGTTGATGATCTCAGAAATTCTTCTCTAATTGGTCACCATTTTCCAGAGCCACCATTATAACAGGTAGATCTGCCATCTTGTTCTCACATTACCTGGAATCTCCCTTAAGTGAGTTATCAGATTGGGTAATAGTAGGGGAGAGGCAGTTTAATGGCATTCAAGGTTAACTTGGAGGGTTGAAGGTGGGAGGTCAAATGTTGCCATAATCCCAGGCTCCAGGTTCGGCCCATAAATAAGAGCTCAGCAGCTGGCAGAGAGGAGGGGGTAATTGATTTGATGGGTAAGGCATATTTCACCTGAGGAAGAAACAGAGCTGACAACCATCAAACTGGTTTATAACCATGGCTGGATTAGCACCTTTGGTGTGGGAGTCTGTTAAAGGTTGTAATGTAGAAGAATTTCAGACAGACGTCTCGCAGAATAAAAAGAATCCTCTCAAGCGATGCTACGGTGGGGTTCTGTCTCACTCTCAAAGATCTATGGTTTCTCTTAAACACCTGGTGCTGATTGTTTGCAGAAGGAAGGAGTTAAGTTTATTGTTAGCGCTCCATTTCGTTTTACGTCCGCTGATATCTTCTCTGCTGTTGGTAACACAAGACTCTTGCTGGGAATAAGGCAAACAGATGGGGTTGAGTGACTGTAATTTTTTTTCCAAAAAGAAACAATACAAAAAAAATAAATAAAAAACTTTAGGTGTGTTTGCTGTTGTGGAGATTACAGTATGAAAGGCGGGAAGGTGTGCTTGTGTGTGTGAGGGATAAATGTTTGATTTCATGATAGTCCACTTTCAATGCAGCCACATTTTTCAACCAGGCAACTCACACTGTAACTGGATGGTTTATGTATCATGGGTTTTTATTGCCTTACCCTGCATTCATCACACAACGTGATTCAATCTCAGCACTCACTCTCAAACAACAAATGACATACAGATAAGGCTGCATTCTTGTGCTTGTTTTCGTTGATAAACATGTTTTGATTGGCAGAACAATCTCACAGACAGACTGAGACCTGCAGGATATCAGGAGCAAGCGAGTGAGTGAGTGACTGTTTCCCGTATAGACAGGAAGTTAGGGCTTTTATGAGGGCAGTGCATTGATTTCCTAGCATACCAGGTCTGGGAGTGCAGAGAAAAGAGCCACTTCCTGTCGTGAAGAATGCAATGCCAGCTATCTGACTCTCAACAGTCTCACTCTTTTAATGTGAGAGGTTGTGAAATAAAGCTTGGACTGTTGCCCTCTGAGCTGCATTTTTACTGACCTGCATCTCAAGATAGAAATGAGAGACCATCAGTGAGGTGAGATGCTTAAATGCCACATGACTTTTAATAATTTTCATTATTACGGTCATGGGTCCTCTTAATTCCAAAAAATAAATTCAACTTTCTGTTGCTTTTCTCTGTAGTTGATTATCAGACATGTAAACGCCGCTCAATTTACTGCATGGATGCTATTTTTATGTTGAATGGGGATTTTATCAGTACATGCCGTGGCCAAGTTGAGTGTAAACGTGCAAGAGGGATTTGATTTCTATTATCTGGCTGTGTTTGTCCAGTTTTGACAGCTTTGATTGATTTTGCTTTCAGTTCTAGTAACATGTTTATATGCATTTTAAGACACCAGTTTTAGTCGGAATAAGACGATAATTTGTTTTCTTTTCTCTAGTGTCATGTATATGTTCTTTTTGTTGAGACAAACCAGTGAAAGAAGGAAGCTCACTTCAGCTGCAATCACTCAAAATTAACTCAATTTATTTTTCATTAAGTCTTTGTGCCTCATAGTGTTAACATTATAAAACAATAAGACTGAAACTTGATTGAACAGACCTGATCGAAGGAAGTATCCCTTCAGTGTGCCTGTTAACGGATGCACCTTGCTAACAGAGAAGGACCAGACTCCTCCGGTTACAGGAGTTTGGCTGGGTAAGTTTTCACATTTATTGCAATGTGAAGAAATGGAAGTTGCATTCCTCTACACTAGGACGTCCTGTACTAGGTTTAATCCCTTGAGGCCTCCTCCATCCTTCTTTTCCTCTTTTCCCTCCCTTCTTTCTTTACCTCATACCCCTCTCTCTACTCCCTTGGCCTTGCTTTATCCTGTATTTCTTAACACCCCATGCCTTCTCTCTCCTGTCTTCCTTTCCATCCTACTCTCCCTCACCTTTTTATCTGTCTGCATCTTTCCCTCCCTCTATCTCTGTCTCCACCGTCTGTCCACCCATGGTTCAGGGCTCGAACCCATGTCCTCCTCCTCCCTCCCCCTCAATAACAGCCTTTCTGTGTTAGCCGGTGGTCTCTTGCAAAGTCCCAGTCGAATTGATGTATTCTCCTCCTCAGCGTTCAGCAGGCGGGAATAGATGGTTGACGCAATTCACTCAATTACCTCTGGGAGTGAGGAGGGCCAGGGTTAGGAGCGCCCACCCCCCCCCCACCCACACCCACACACACACACTGTGCCCAGTGATATGTATTCATATGTGCAAATCAAGTTCAACTAAATAAAACACTGTCTGCATCATCTGCTGGGCTCTGTTCCAGCAAGGCCGAAAAAATAAAACACAAAAAGATTCCTGAAAATCACTCTAAGCCGTTTACATTCTGGAGGCTTTTCATAGTCCCACTCCCTTCTGCATCCCTGCAGGTCAGGGGTGGGGGGTTAGAGGTGAAAGGCGAGGTTGTGGGCTGCTCCTCTTGGAGGAGAGACGCTGGTCTTGGAGGTCCCCTTGCCCAGCCCCTCAGTTTAGTCTAGGAGGAGCGGAACCTCCTCCAGCTCCCCTCTTGCACATCTGGCTGCCCCCAGAATGCTCATTTGGAGGGAAAACAAGAATGTTTTTATTTCCCAGGAGAGATGAGGAACCACAGAGTTGAAACAAAGAGAGGCATCCTGGGCCCTCACACAACCAGCTGCTAGATGATGTCGAGGAGTTTCTCTTCTCCCTGACTCTGTTCTTCTTTTCTTTTTTTGGCTACTGATATTTCTTTTCATGCTTTATATAAGAATGTGGCTAAAAATTCCATCCAGTGTTTCCTATGGCCACTTCAAATAGATTATTTACACTGGGGTGAAATATACAGTAGTTGTCCATTATGTGAAGACAAATCATAAACATCTCTATTAAGTTCATCAGTAAGCTGTAAAAGCCAATAAACAATGCTTCCTGTATGTAAACATTCATTTACTAAATATCTCAGAGCAAGATATTAGCTGGCCCTAGTTATATTATGATATCTTGGATTGTTCCCTACTTCAACTCTATATCTACCCATAAAGCAATAATGTTGAATTGATCATTTTGGTGACCTTTATAGAAATCCCTGGTATTGATCCGTAGCCACGTGCTACTAAGTCACGGTCACCGTTTACTAATCCGTAAATAACTTACCCAATGTCTGCAGATTCTTATTTTTTTATTAATAATCTTTATATTAATGTCAAAGAATGGGCAACATATATTTGAAATTTTCCCCCAACTTTAAGCTCAATATTTACCTCATCAATAACAAACCAAAACAAAAACCCTGTGAGAACATAAAATCTAGTGATGTGCCTATAAATGCTTCATTTGATTATCTGCAAGAATAAATCTAGTCTTGTATTTTCTTGCAGCACACAGTACATTTCACTTATTAAAGTTAATTTCATGTACATGTGCAATACTTCAGTTGCTCTGTACAGTGTGAATGCATTTGTTTATGCAGTTAATTTATCAACATTAAAAGAAAATTTCTGTGTCCATTTCTCACATGCTCTGCTTTACATGCAGCACCACACATTTCGCATCAGCTGAGGAATCAATTCAGTGTGCAGTGAACCTAAGCATTGACATCTGGGAAACATCAGAAACGTCTGTAGTGTGGCCAGTAGCGGTCACGTAAAATACTTCGTAGGTGGTTTGCAATCTTCTGGGTGCAGCATGTGTCAGATATGTAGTGTCAAGAGGGTATTCATGCAAAGATGACACAAGCCCACCTTCTCACCCACAGTTATTGTCTGGTCAACCATAATGATTCATTCAGTCTTCTTTTCTGTAGCCTTTAAAGACATTTACATTTTCAATTCCAAGGTTGGCCTCTTCCAATAAACATATTTTCCTTTGGGTGCAGGCATTTTAAACCTGATCTCTTTTGAGAAGTTTCCATAGTTAAAGTCAGTTGTGCAGACAATGACACCTTAGAGATAGTTGTGACTGGCAACTAAAAATGATCTTTTCCTTGTGATTGTTTGCAAATACTAGTTATTAATAAATGTTGTGTGTTGGAGGTGAAACCAAGTGCCTTTCTGGATTTGTGGTAACTTTGATGAATGAAGAAACAATGAAGGGTCTTTTATATTTATTTATGTAGGTGGTTATAATTTATCTGTTTTTTTATTTTTGTTTTTTTTAGTCAAATACATGTCATGTTTTCTTGATTGCAAGAAACGGAATAAGTTCACATTCCAGGCACCAATTAAACTGTTTGTTAATCTTTTAGTGATTTGTCAAAAGCAACTGGGCTTAGAAAATAGAGAAGTAGAGTGCATGTTCTTTCTAAGACAGTCAGACATCGTGGTATTTCGGTCTCCAATCTAAAAGTGAGCTTGCATCTGCAGCCAAGCGCAATCAAAACCCAATTTCTTAAATTTACAAGGAGCTCTCCAGCCTTCTTCCCTCCCTCAGAAACATACTTGTCTGAGGAGCCTTTCTGACGATTTTAACACACATGCACGCTATGCTGTGCACTCATGCACTCACAGCTGTGCTCTATTACAGCAGCATACAGTAGCCATCTCTCCACCCATCGCCTGCAGCCCTCTCTGTAACTGTTATTGGAAATGTAGCGCTGCTACAGGAGCAAGATCATGGTGGATTTATATGACACAGGTGCACGCTCTTGAAAGCACTTATTGAAGCGTGTGCAAATACACACGCACACAAAGGTACATGAGTGGACGAGCCAGTAAAGACTGGATCTAATGTCAGCCACTTTAAGTCTATACCACTCACAAGTCACAACACACTTAAAACAGCTCAGAGCTGACTCCAAACCAGGCTGAAAGTATCACCTATGCCTCGTCTTGCTGCTGCCTGGATAACCTCATCTGATTCTGATTTTTGACTTTGCAGATTGAATATGACAAAAATGTCTTTAATTTTAATTTAATATATTTTTCTCTTTGCCACTGATGTCTAAATCACCCCTTTTGTTCTGGGAATATGCCAGGCATTTCCTCCATATAATATCCCAGTTTTCCAATAAGAGGGAGGCCAAAGGTATGCGTTGTGCGGGCGAGGCTTACTTTCTCTCAGGCATTCTGCGATGGCCAGTTCGAGGCAGGAATACTGGGGATATGGTTTCCCTCTGGAAAACACAAAGGCATTCCAAGTAAAAATGGTTTGAGCCCCTTATTGGCAGTAATGTCTGTCAATAACTTTGAATTGTCTTGTTGTCTTATTGAAATGTGCTATACAAATAAATTAGTCATGCCTTGCTTAAAATGTCACGTAGGCTAAACTGCAGAATCTATAGAACTTGTTAGCTTTAGCAGTAAAAGTATCTATAAAGATGTTGCAAATGCTCAGCAGTTTTTCTAATCATTTATCTCCAGTGTCCATGGTGTTTGTTTCCTGTATAAGAATAATGCAAATTTAGATACATCTTGGGTTGAGAGTATCACTTTTTTGGACATACTTTGGATCTCAGCCTAAAACATTTGACACATTTGACCTAAAGGGATTGCTTCTGTACATCCACATGTGGACATATGTGTCTCGTCAGCCCATCCTTTCTGATGTTCATCTCTGTATATTAAAGGGGCAGAGGGCAGGGAGAGCTCCCTGTGTGCCACATGGTACTGATTAAGCCTGTTAGTGTTGATCTCCTCTTTAATGAACAGACAGCAGAGTTCTCGCACATGCTGAAAAGAAAAAAAACAAAAAACTTTAGAGTAACCCTGGAAAAATCTAGAAATTTAAGGGGGGGTACAGAGAAATCATGGCAACAGCCGGAAAATGAAGTGATGCAACAGGGTCACAGTTTACAGGTTTGAATACTTCTCAAATACACATGATTGGAGATATCCAAACAAACAGCATGCTCTGTAAAGGCATCCACCTTTTGGACTGTGGTTTCTGTGTTTAATAAAATGGTCATATGATACAATAATGTGGTTTTGATCAATTCAGCTAGAAAGGCTCATTTTTGCCTTCTTTACATGTGTAAATAGGTACGTTCATTTCAAACGGCATTGCCCTTATACTTCCGTGCATCCTTTACATTTGCCATGATTGTTCGGCTATACTTCCACTGGAGGGCAGTGATCACCTCAGTTTTCCGATGTCTGTTTCAGACAATAGCCAACATGGTGACCGTGAAGGAGATCATGATAATGTACATTCTGAGAAAGAGACATAAAAAAAAAGCGCAGTGGACGATGGTTGTCTGTGCGGCTATCAATTGTTCTTTGTTCTTTTTGCTGGTAGCACATCAGCTAAACTGCTCAACACTGCCCCCACGGGTTTTGGTGGTACTACTTTGCAATTGCTCTGGAAATGAACCAAAATACACATGTAAAGGATGAAAGAGACAAATGGAAGGCTCTGTATCCGTCTTTAGAGCATAACTGCCTAAAATCAAAGTTTGAAGACTACTCAGTCTTAAATTTTCTTAGAAAATTAATTTAAACAAGGTGAAAAAGGAACCATCAAGCTTAGTGAGCTGTGATAAATGAGTAAGAGAAACTACACCTACGAAATAGAAGCCACACTTTCCTTTCCATTAGTAGCAAATATTACAAACAAAACAACAGTTAATCTCATCACAACCCATATCTCTAATAATGAATAACATCTATTTGTTTTGGATCTAAAGAAAAGTTTTTAAGCACAGATAGGAATGTGTTTATGACAGATTAAGTGTTTACAAGGTTGTTTTGGTATGTAAAAAATTGACCTACCCTGAGCATGCCAGATCTGAACAATTGGCAGTGGAAACACTAAACCTGTTTGGCTTGATTTGGTTCCTTGACAAGAAGACAGTACCGTAAATAGAACCTACTTAACATTTCTGATTATGTTTTCCTTATTTTGTGGTTGCGTTTTGAATGTTTAGCGCTTAAGGACTTTATTGTCTCCATAAGTTCAAGTAAGATAGAAAATTAAGGAATGTCAGCATCGGTCCAGCATCTGCTAACAGCGTCTGTTGTATTATTGAAAAATAAAAAAAAATAAATCTACTTTAAGTAGAACTTGAAAAGAGAGAGAAGTTAGAATAGTGTGCTTTGTTTTATGGATTCGTGCATGTATTGGAACAACTTTTAGCTATTTGTTGCATGTTTTTTTAATCACGGTTTTTCTTTTAACATAAAATGCATTTTATTTGTTGCAGACATCATTAATGAAATAATTATTGGAGCCTCAGCATGGTTGTGCATACACATAAATTAAGGTGCTAGAAATTATTTGACCTTTTAAGCAAGAAGACTGTCATGCATTCAGCAGTCAACGTTCACCACACCTTTAAGACGTCACCACCACAGGTGTTTTCCAGTCCCCTTTTATTCTATGTTTATTAGATGCTTATTTGCAGATGCCTGTTTTACATAATTTTTCAAACAGCTCTGTGTGTGTACGCTTGAGTAAGAGAAGGACAGAGGAACTGTAGATGTGTATCAGCGTGGCTTAATCACTACCATGTGCTTTTACGCCCACTTTATTTGTTGAGGCTGTAGGAATCTCAGCAATTAGCTCCTCTTAAATTTCACACAGCCTCTCGTGTTTATCACATAAACTGCTTCCCTGAAACAGGACCTGGTCCAGTTCTGGGCTCTCAGCTTGTCTCTTTTACTGTGCCTGTAGCTTTTACTGCCTCTGAGCTCAACCCGCTCACTCCGGTGGTCCATGAGCCCTGGGAAACACTCTCTGCTCTGACATACTCAAACTCACCGAGGGGAAAAAAAATATTACTTGAGATCATATTTCCTTTTGTTCAAATTATGTCTTTTCATTTTCTATTTTGGTAGAAGGCAGAGCTGCTGATTGTAAGTTTCTGTTTCATTTGGCGTGGATTATTATTTTGCCTAATTGGTTTTTAACGAGATTTTAAAGCAGCTACGTAAAGAAGTTAAATCCGGTGCATTACCACCCACCTGCAAGATCCCCTCAAGGTTAACCCCATTTAGATTTGCATTGATGCTTCACTGTTCTCCTTTCTTCTTTCCACAAAATTCCCTGTTACATAAACACAACATGTCTGAGACGCATGTTATAATTTGCTCCACTTTTGTTTACTGAGATATTTACTGTATTCTATTTAATATTCCTTCTCTGCCAAATTTTAAGGAAAAAAAAATATTTTTTTTTTATTTTTCTACTGCACATCAAATTTCTCTTACAGATAAAGTTACGTATTTACTTAGAAAATAGTAAATGACTCCATCACTTGGAATGACTTTTAAAACTCAGCTTTCATTATGGTTCAAAGTTCAGTATAATCTCATTTTCTTCATAACTCTCCACAATGACTAAGAGATGACAGATAAAGCAAAGCAAAATGATTTCAGTTCCAGGTCTAATCACCATGGTAACTAAGGAAAGGGATAAGCTTGTTATAGAAGAGACAAGTTTGACTTTTAACAAACGGTCAGTGATTTTCAACCATATATATATATTTTATGTAGGTATATATAGTTCATGGCAGTTGTCTGTTCTCCTTAATGCTATCTAAATTATGTATTAGGAACCACCCCACCAACCCCCTAAAAACACCTGCTTGAGGCTAATGATCACAAGAGGATTTGTAAGGATGTTTTGAACCCATACCACAAACTTTTTCTTAATAAATTTCTTTAAAATGTCATAAAGTCCAGATGAGTAAAAGGTGCCGGCATATTGACGCTATTATGCTGTTTTTTAATTGTGCAGCTAGCTTCGTACACAAGTGCTGACACAAAAACCACCTTTGGGGGTATCTGGCATCCAACTGGAGCTGTGTTTTTTGGCCAGCTAACACATAAAATGCAATCTTCATTATTCTTTTAACTTAATTTTAATCTCCAAGACTTTCTGGAAGAGGAATTTCTGACTCTGTAGCTGCTCAGCTATGATCACCGTGTAATTTCAGGGTGTAGTTGTAGCTGGGTAGGTTCATGTTAAAAAAAATTTTTCTTAATCAAGATTTACACTAGTGGTGGTCTTTTAACAGCTTTGTTTATATGCGTTAGGCATAGTACTCATGCAGCATGTTTGACCCAGAGTACATTCTCTAAAGTCCCTAGATGTCTTTAGACACCAAGAACATGAATCTGAACCATTTTATTGTGGAGCAATTCTTTCTTTACTTTTGGTCTTTTTAGGCATTTTTTCTCAAAATTAGGCCAGTGCTTAAAGCTACTTTGGCAGATTTTCTGGTGTTGGTGCCCCGTAATGAATTCTAATTCTGCTACTGTCTTCATGTTGTCTCTTCTCTGAACTCTTTCTAGCCAATAAAAGTCAGTCTAATATTGACTCTATTGTCTACTGTCACTTTCTCTTTTCTTCGCTTCTGTACACTTGTGTTTTGTTTTGTCTTTTGCTGTAAACCAGCTTAACTTTTTCCATATGCTTCTCTACATTTAGAAATATCCCTCATTTATCAATCACATCTCATCTGTTTGGATTTTGGGATTTTCATAAATGAGCCCCAAATAATGACGATAGACATGGGTGCATTGCTGAAGTACATTACATGTAGGTTTTTCATTTCAGCTACTTTAAATGTGCTCAATTTGTTGAAAAAAAATGCTTTTGATTTTGTAAATCAAAAGCAGGGGACTATGAATTTCACACTGATGTCATCCTTGTGTATAATAAAATCAACACAGATGCATGCAGATGATGAGAGAACATTTTTGTCAGGGTTCCCTAGCAGAACTGTTGTTGCATTAGTGCCCCACTCAAGCTAAACTGTTATCTTTTCAAAACAAAGGATTCTTTCAATATTTAGATTCAGGGAAACACCCTTAGGATTCAAAACATTCCAGTTGTTTGCTCCGTGGCATGCTCGCTGCCAACTGTCTGAGATGCATAGAAAGCGCTTTTGTTACCTGTGGATTTATGCCTGCTTGCATCCATAGTTGGCCGTGTTACATTTTTTGAGACAGAAAGAGTTAAAGGAATAGAATGTAAATAATTCTATCGTTTTTTGTATATCCCTCATTGCTCAGATCACACTGGATCTATAGTTCTGAGGCTGGTTGCAGAATATTTTAATCTTGTATTACAGCGTCGTTGGGTTGCCTTTATAGTTTGCTTTATGGTATTCTTTTTTGCCATATTCATGAGCTTTGTGGATATGTACATGCAGGTGCACATTTTCATTACTCAGAAAGTTTATGCACGCTCATACTGCTGAATTTCTGGAAATCCAAGGCTGTCAATGCCAAGGCCAGCTGCAACAGATGAAATATTAAGTGGTTCCATTGATTTATCCAGTATTACAAAGAGTTTGACAGACGTTGTGCTTGACTGTGCCGAGGAAACAAAGAGGTTTCTGGATAAAATCTGCATGTCCTCTTCCACTGAACGCATGACCACCCACGTTTACCACTTGGAGGCTCACCTTTCTTGTAGCCCTGAATTAAAATCAAGCTTTTTATAAATTTAACCCTGTTCACCATCTCCAACTCTAACCACATGCTCTGCAAGAATACAGAGGCCCAGTTGGTCAATTCTCCGGTCCCAAAATTCACCATGCTCATTTAAATACCAACCACACGATTTGCCATGGATGGATATTGTAGACATACATGTTTTTAAGCATTACAATGTCACTGCTCCATGTGATGATGGTTTTGTTTGTTTTTGTTTCCAACTGAACCATGTCATTTCCAAAAATCTGGTAGTCTCATTAAGCTCCATTGTAAATAAAAGGTTCAGCATCCCAACATGAACTGTGCTGAGTTAGTTTAAATCATTGGATGAAACTGCATTGCAATAAATGCAAAAACTAAATCTGGCTTATTTTCAGCTGTACAGTCCTCTGGGATTCCTGTGTATTAGTATTTACACACAGAGTAGTTGCTTTCTTTTTGCTCTTAGGATCTAATGACCTCTCTACTTCACAAGTCTGTTTCAGAATGCAAACATTGACAATTAAATTCAGGATTTAACACTGGAATTCTTATTCTTCCAAGCTTTAGGTTAATTACTCTGTCTCTCTAGGAAGTGGGCTGTTCTCTGTAAGGAAAGCTTCCTTCTGCAGCACCACAGGAAGGGCAGGAGCAGAATTGTATGGGCAGAGTTAAAGCACCCTCAGGAGCCATCACTGGGATGGATCCACTGAGTTTAGCTGGAGGAGAGCAGGGATGTTTGGAAGGGTTGTGTTTAATGAGACATGAAGTGAGAATAAATAACACACAGACAGTGTGGGATTGGACAGGAAGAAAATAGATGTATGTTTTTGCATTAATTTTATGACATAATTTTTTTCATTTCTTCAATGATTGGGGAATTAAACTGGCCTCTGCTGCCTTTAGTCATATCCTGATGCTAGACGGTTGATTTTACAGAACTAACTTGGAAACCCCCAAGACCCTGTTTTTTTTTTTTTTTATCAAGGTACTTCTAAAAAAATTGGTATTTTGGATACAGTGTAATACCAACTAGATTAGACTATAAAACTATAAATTAGAACATAAAATTGAATTTGACTGAACTGCATTGAGTTTTAGAGCCAGCTTCTGTAGCTGTAGGATCAGACCACTAAGGTTCCCACCTTTGGCCATCACCCAATATGCATTGCAACCAACTTTAAGTTTCTTCCCTGCGGGTGATAAGCCCATATAAATGAGGTGCTCTGTGAGCTAATGTCCCAGAAAACACAGCCTTCAGGTTCATGGAGGGACTCAAACCCGTATAACATGATACAAACCAAAATGAGATTCCTGGTGGGTGTTTGGGCTCTGCCTCAGAGATAGGTCAGAAGTGTGTCCCACCTGGAGGAGGCCCTGGGAAAGACCCAGGACATGTTGAAGGAACTACATCTCTTGGCTGGCCAGGGAACACCTCAGTATTCCCCCGGATGAGCTGGAAGAAGGGGCCAATGAAAGGGAAGTCTCGGCTTCCCTGCTTACGCTGCAGCGCCGCAACCTGACCCGATGGATGAATTGAATTTATTTGAATGGTAATAAATTATTGAAGATTGCTCTTAGATGGGTTCTTTTAACTGTATTAACTGGACTTAAGGGTTCCTACTCTCACCTATGGTCACAAGCTGTGGGTAGTGACCAACAGAACAAGATCGTGAATATAAGCGGCCAAAATTAGTTTTCTCCGCCGGGTGGTAGGGCTCACCCTTAGAGATAAGGTGAGAAGCTCGGTGATCCGGGAGGGGCTCAGAGTCGAGTAGCTGCTCCTCCACATCGAGAGGAGCCAGATGAGGTGGCTCGGGCATCTGGTCAGGATGCCTCCTGGACGCCTTCCTGGTGAGGTGCTCCGGGCACGTCCCACCGGAAAGAGGCCCCGTGGAAGACCCAGGACACGCTGGATGGACTACATCTCTCGGCTGGCCTGGGAACGCCTTGGGATCCCTCCGGATGAGCTGGTGAATGGGGCCGGGGAGAGGGAAGTCTGGGTTTCCCTGCTTAGGCAGCTGCCCCCGCAACCTGACTCTGGATGAGCGGCAGATAATGGATGGATGGATAACTGGACTTGAATGAAAATAGTTGACTTGGTCTGTATTAAAGCTATTTAGATCAACCTAATTAAATTAATTAATTAATTGGACAGAACGGCTGTAAATTGCTGTGATAGACAGTCAGATACAAAATGGAGCCAGTCAGTGAATAGGAATTTGCCTTCATTGTGTTTTCACGCCTAAAACCTATAATTCCCGTGTAGGTTGGTTGATTGGTTTGTTTGTTTTTTAGTGTTTGTTTGTTTTTTATATATATATGAATAAGGTAGGTTGTTGCCTGGCAGGATGGGTTTTCATGATTCAATCTAGTTGCATTGCACATTAAATTACCTCATTCACTCACTTTTTGATGGGTGGTTATGTATCAGTGGGAGGTCCTCTCTGTCAGTTGTAGCTACTGCAACATTTTCATTTTAATTTTGTTTATCATGGTGAGAAAATTTAGGACGTTAGATCCTCTTCTGAGAACCTCAGATGCACAAATTGCCAAAGGTGAGGAATTTGCTGAGGTCAGCATGTGCTGCTGAAAGTGGCCAAACTTCAGCACTGCCTTTATTACCTGTGTACCCCTCTGGGTGTCTGACTGTGTGGAACAACAACCACAAGGCTGCCTGACTCTCTTTTTTTTTTCTCTCTCATAGACAGGGGTGAGGCATCTGTTTCCTATGCGCAACATGTGGAGGCACTACATTCAACACACACACACACACTCTCTCTGCTGTTTACACTATTCCTGTCTTATCTCACTTACCGGACACATTACAGAAACATTTGAAAAACACACACCTCTGATGGGCTCAGAGATTGTGCGTATCTGGATGAAGTTTGTGTGTGTGACTACAGAGCGGCCATGTGGATTGTTTTGATGACACTGATGGGCAATCGCTTGTCCTTTTCAGTGTCATTTGGCTGTGATTTTTTTCTGTAAATGTCCTGATGTTATCACCCAGCATCAACAGGGACACTGCTTTCGTCTGATCTGGTCAACCTGCTGATAACACCGCTGTGCTTGTGTATGTGAGAAAGAGAGAGTGTGTGTGTGTGTGTGTATGAGATACTGTATGAGGCAAAAATATTTTATGATTTGTTTTTCTTTTACTATTAATGCCACTAATACATTTTTTCCATTGAACAATGATTGATTAGCTGTGTCTTAACATATTATATGAATGGACACAATGTTTAAGGAAGAAAGATCTTGTTTATTTTCTTCAAACATCAGCATTCATGTAAAACTGACTCAAAGATTCCTCATTATTGAATTGGAATGTAGAAACATTAAACTCCATCACAAATTGGTGTTTGTTGCAAAATGCGACATCTTTGGCTGTTTTTTCATCAGAGTTTGCGGACCTGAATCTGACCAGGTAAAGCAAGTTTATCTGTATAGCACATTTTATGTACAAGACCATTCAAAGTGGTTTACATTAAACATTAAAACCTTACAGAAGGTTTCAAAGAAAGCAAAGTAGGACAGAGCAGTTTTGCAGAAATAATTATGACCGAGCCCCTTACTGTATGTCTCGGTACCGGGGTGTTCACAAGTTGTTTGAAGTCTTCTCTCTCCACCTTCTAAATCAGCACAATTTCCTAATGTAATTGGTGATAGCATTTGCCCAGTCTTGCCATTGTTGGCTTTTCCTATCTTATAGCACGCTGCTGTGAAGTGATTGATGAGTCAGAAAGGTTCTCTTTGTATTCTTTGACGCAGTTAGCTCGCCAGTGATGCAACAAGTTGTAAGAGTGGTTTCACACTGACAGATTTTCATAAATGCCCCTGCATGTTGCTGTCCTTTGGCCCATGTCAGTCTCACCTAAAATAAACTAATTATGTTCTAGAGAGGCAGACCCACGTTCCACCACTAAATTATCTGGCATAGTTGGAGGGGCTGTAGCTGCCAGCATGTTTACTGCTTGTTAGCATAACCACACATGTCTAACATGTGTTGCAAGAGATCTTTTGATAACTCAGGCCCACTGGTGGTCATGTGAATGTGTGCATATGTTATTGGTTTTGTGGAGTTATTTAAATGCACAGTGATGCCAAATTGCACCTCATTTAAACGGCAATCACAGCATTATTGTCAGCAGCATGTCACACACCTCTAGCCTTCATTCTACCAATCTTTACCATTAGTGGACAAGACAAGGAAGAAACAGAAGGAGAGGAGGTAAACATTAGGTCATACACAGCTGCAACGTGTCCAATGTCTTTTATAATCTCTGTCAAATGAGCACAAATGTCTTCGTGGGATCTTTTGTATTTACACTTTGTGCCCAATTGTCA
Organism: Rhadinocentrus ornatus; assembly: GCA_037177495.1. NCBI lineage: Eukaryota > Metazoa > Chordata > Actinopteri > Atheriniformes > Melanotaeniidae > Rhadinocentrus > Rhadinocentrus ornatus. The sequence goes on along the minus strand of JBAMHW010000016.1, from coordinate 4,091,822 downwards.
ACAAAATGGTGTGCCACTTATCTCTTGTAGATGAAAAGTCTTTAACGAAATAATACACATGTGCAAACTTTACTGTCCTCTCCTCACTTTTACCATCTGAAGATTTAACTCAGGAATTTAGAAATGCTGAAAGATGTTGCTTTGAGATTAATATCAGGATCACAGATGGCAGGCAGACCGTCGCCAGTGAAATGTGGATTTATTTTCTGTGTCTGGAAGGCACTGAACCATGTCCTAAACCGTCATTTTATATTTTAAGTTTCTTATCCTAACCTGGACATGTTGATTTAAATGTGTGACTATAAAAAAAGCAAAAAAGATATGAGAATGGTTGAATTAGACAACTTAAAAAAGAAAGTAATTGGTATGACAGGGTGGGAAATATCCCAATTAAAAAAAACATTAGTATAAAATTTAAACTTCTGTTTTAAATTATGATATTGCAGAAATATGAATTTGAATATTAAAATAATTAAACGTATATGCATAAAAACATAATTTTAAATATAAAGAATGCAAAAGTCAAAATATGATGTAACATTTACAGTGTAAATTTATTCGTCCACTTCTTATCCATCTTTCATCCCTTCATATTTGCAACCAGCCCTGTGGGATTTTTGTTGTAATGACATTGACCGGAGGATGAGGCTATCAGTAGCAGCAGGTGAAGGTAGACATTGATTTGAAAATAATTTATTACAGGAAACCCAGTGTGTGCTTCAGGAAACAGTGAGTGTGTTTTTGTGTGTGTGTTTCACATCTCCCCTCCCTTCGCTCCTGCTGTGGCGGCCAGATAACATTAATGAATCAACAAGCACTCAAAAGAGAGATAAATCGCACGGAGGATGGAGTGGGATTTTATCTGTTTTTTAAATATTATTTTTCCCCATTTCATGTTTTGTGAAAATGATGATTGTACAGTTTCCCAGCTGTCCCCAAAAAACCCTGATGATTTTGTTTTGTCACCCTGCACCTTATCGGTGTTGTCTCAGTTTACAACGATAAGGCAGACCAGTGATCAGATAGGCCCAGATTACCCTCAGTGTCAGTGTCTCTTTGTTACCGACTCCTTCTACACCACATGTACGCTACTTAGAAAAGGTTTGGGATATTCATCTTTTAGCATGATGTCAGAATGAACCTAAACTGCACTATAACCGTACAGGAACTTCATTTGGCATTACCTAAATTCTAAATGGACATATAAAAAAAATAATAGAAGATTCCATGAAGTGTCCAAGTGAACCATTAATATGGTATGATATATAGAGATCGTATGGCTTTTAAATTAGCAGTGACTACCAGAGCTCATCTCAGAGCACATGATTTTAACAGTTGCTCAAAAGTAAAACGTTTCCATTCTCCACTGTTTTTCTCTGTCACCAAGCTTTATGTAAATTGTTCAGTTTGTTCTTCTTTGTTTAACAACCGTGGCTGTGTTTAGAAACCGTGATGTTGCTTGGTACGCGTCCTGCGTCCCTGACACAATAAAATCTGAAAGGATGCAGAAAGCTCACTATCAATGTGTCCTGGGGACACAACTCATTTTTTTCCATTCAAGAAGATACACTTGTGTTTAAAATCACGGTAACTAGCAAAAGAAACCCTGTTTTCAGCAGAGCAGACAAGCACTGTGTCAACTCTCTGCACATCTAAAAGACGAGCCAGTACGGTGGATTTCATTTCAACAAATATAGATGCAAAGTTCATGTTTCTACTTCTCTATTATGAGCTCATTTGTGTCGATGTTTTAATGTTTAGGGGACGTGCTGTAAGGAAATAAAAAAAACATACTCTAGTGGCAGAGATGAAAAATACTTTAATTGGCAGTCCCCATTTTTTTTTTTAATTTTATATGCATACACATGCATACATGCATTAATTTAATTTAAGGCACCCACTCAAAATGCCACCTGTTGGTCCTGGGAACTCACTACATTGAAAAAATATTAACATCACTGCATTTTACAGCATATACAATTCAGATTCAGATTCAACTTTGTCATTGCGCATGTCACAGGTACAAGGCAGCGAAATACAGGTATATCAATAAAACCTCAACGCTTCTATTACAATAGTGGATCAATGCATCTTTTTTTCTCTTAGCATCTGTGGAGCATATTGAACAAGGCAGCCGTCTCGTCCCTCATTATCTTTCCAAACTGTATGCCACTGCCTTAGTTTATGTGATTACATGGACATGATAAAGGAAAATGGACATTTTTATGAGTTCATTATTTGCCATATTGAAACTGCTCTCCCCATTGTAACAGCAGCCGATTCTGGTCGTTGAAGTAAATTTAAGTATCAGGGAATGCACATTATGCTCCATCCTGTCATTTTCATTTATCATCATAAAGCCAGAAAGGAATTTTTAAATCCATGAGAAGGTTTGACGGCACCATCTTTGTACAATTTGACTTTTTTTTTTTACAAAGGTTATAATCATAATAATTAAATAATTCATGAATGGAAAATGCCCACACTTGTGCAACAGTCCATTTGCAGACTTGTGCAACAGTGTAGGCCTTGATCTCATGAAAATGATATAACAAATGAATGTCTGATGTCTGCAGCTGTCCATTCACAAGGGTGTACATTCCCATTCTCGCTGTCAGATGGTTCCTGCCCTGCACTCCCTCTGTGCAGCTTAATCAATCCAATATGGCTCTTGTTTTGACGTCAGCCCACAAATTGTCCATGGCCCCTGGGCTTCTATAAATAAACTAACGGCTTTCTTAAATATGTGACAAAATACCATTAAAGTTTACAGGCTGAGCAACTGTCTGCAGCCTGCTTTTCAACATGGGAGGAGTTGCTCTTCCACCTGCAGTTTACAATTGAGTGGGAGGGTGAGAAGGTGGAATTCAAGCTCCATAAAAACCTAAACTGGTCTGCTTTAGTCTTTCCTGCACACATTAGTATCTCATAAATACACCTGCTCTGAATTGTCCAATTTGTACATACTGTGGCTGCAAGGGAGCAGAGAAAGTGTGAACAAGCAGATAGCATCTGTAATGAGATCACTGTGGTCCAGAGAGACTGAGCCTGACAGACTCGGACATGTACATTCAAACGTCCATACAGCTGGGAGGAGGACGACAAGCATTGTTCTGAGTGACAGATGAAAAGCGATGGAGAACTTAGGAGAACAATCTGTGATCAGGCCAGTTTACAGTGTAAACAGAGTCTCCTTGTAGCAGAGCTGCTCCTGGTTTCAACCTCCAGGGTCACGGGCCATGCATCTTTCGGTCAAAGTTCAACTCAAACCACTGAGGAAGTCTGGAAATTCAATTCACAAAGAAAACTCAACACTCATACAGTGTTCCCGCCACCCCCTTCTTTCCACCCTGCCTCTGCTTTCCCACTTAAACCTCAGAGGAAGGAAAAAGGACAACTAATCTATTCTAAAATATTTACTGAATATCCAGGTTCACACTCTTTTCTCTGTTTTCCAGACTTCTCGTATCTGTTCATCTGGTCTATGTCATTCCAGTTTCCCATGGCATTATCTCTTTGCAGATATTGTGGAAAGACTAAAAATACAACAGCTCTCACAAACTGCATATACCTCCTCTTTCACAGTTGTTGTTGCAGCCAGTCATATCCCCCAGTCTGATTGGATGAAATGTAACATGATAATATTTGCTTCCTGTGTCATGCATGATGTTATCGCCACTTTAAAAGTACTTGGGGCTCCATTTGTTACTCCAGAATAGGTCTGATTTATGAATGCTTGTTAAAGGAGGAGAGGAAACCAAAGCTGAGAGATGAATGTTTTAAAGTTACTGATTTCTTGATTTAGTTTGCATGCAAAGTAAATCAAAATATAATAAAACAATGATGGCAAAGAAGCTGGTAACATTTACAGCTGTAATACTAAATTCCTATAAATCATCACCTTCATTGTCTAATAGGGCTGCAACTAATGACTATTCTCATAGTCGATTAGTCACCGACTATTAAAACGACTAGTCGACCAATCGGATTATGTATCTCATAATTATTAAATGGCTCTTATTTCACTTTCAGCTTTTAAATCTTGCATGAGGTTTTTATGTAATTCCGACATGCCTCCTCTTTAAATGTTCGAACATTGCAGACGTACTTCCATGGTACGCAAGGTCAGCTTTACAAATATGACATGTATTTAATTTATTTTTAAGTTTAACGTAAAGTTATCCCAGACTTTTGACATCCTCTGCAGCCGTTTTGTTCCCTGCTCGGCGGCCATATTTTACCCCTGGCGGACTTAATTGCGCATGTGCAACTCAGCAGAGATAGAAAAAGAAGGCGATATCTCACTCTGTAGTTTTTTTTGCTGACAATAGTCGACGGGTAAATTCGTAACCTATTTTTATTGTCGACTAATTTTTACAGCCCTATTGTCTAACCTTTTCTTTTCTATTAAATGTGGAAAAAATGGATGTTCTATCCTGTTTTCCATTTAATGTCATTTGAAGGTATATTGAAAAAAATAATACATTTCAAAATAGAATGTTTGAAACAATAAATATAAACTAGTTCTAAAATAAATCCTGAAATTAAGTAATTATACACATTTTGACAATTTATTTTGTAAATTCTGTCTGAAGCTTCATCTGTTAGACGACGAGTTATAGTCCCTGATAAATAAAATATCTATATTTTTCCTGTTAGCTGTGATATAGATCAATAACATGAAAGTCTGTAATATATAAAAAATGCTTCAGAATCAAAAATTCTTGTCACTGTACATACACAACATTTGGTAGCTCTCAGTATCAAAGAGAAAATACAAAATAAACCCTATTAACAACCAATAAATACTCTGTAAGCACATTATATGTACACTTGAAATATGTTTAGTTTTTAAGCTCCAGTTGTGTAAGTAATCAAAGTGCAGATTAGTTCCAGTTCTTGGATTATAGACTTGTAAATGGGTTGGTAATTGGGTTCTTGTAAGTCTGCAGGTGGGGAGATGGATGTTACAGCTGTGGTTTAGAAGCTGTTTTTAAGTCTGGTGGTTTTTATGTTCCTATACCATTTCCCAGAAGGAAGGGGTACAAAGAGTCCATTGGCCGGGTGGGTTGGATCTGCAGCAGTCTGGCCTCCTGGACCCAGCCAGATCTGGGAGAGGGCATCCAACAATCCCCTGGGCTGGCTTAACCACCCGGGCCAAGTCAGTTCTGTCCTGGGTTGTGCAGCTGCCGTACCACATGCTGAGACAGAGGATGCTTTAGGATGTGGCTTTGTAGAAGTTTGCATGCAGCTGAGAGGAGAGTCCAGCTTGTTTAACTTTCTAAGGAAGAAGAGTCTTTGTTGGGCTTTCTTCACCAGGGAGGAAGTGTCCAGGGACTTGATACTGTAGTAGATACGGCAATTAAGTCAACCACAGCTTTAATCCACTCTGATTTAGAATCTTCTTTTAAATTCTTTTTCTTCATCTTATTCAGTTTTATTCAATTTTATTATTTCTATTTTTATTTTATTTGATCTTTTTATTATTTATTTGTTTTTTCTATTTAAGTTTATTTTAGTTAGTTTAATTATCTGTCATGATAAATGTGTGTTTTTTGTGTGATTTGGTAAAACAAAATGGTACGAAATTGGTATCGGGTTCTGTAGTATCGTAACACTTTTATGAATACTGAGTATGAGTACATGCACATGGTATCAGGCCAATACATGATGCTGGTATCAGTTTTGGTACCTAGTTTTATGGTTAACTTATTTTTCGAGTGCTTTATTCAAAATAATTACATCAGCTACTATATGTTAGATATTTATATTAAAGTATTAATTTAATTAATACTTCATTTAAAATAAAATTAATAACATTTTATAATTTTTTTTCTTAAACATTACATAAACACTACAAAAGCTACAGATCCGGCTGTGATGGTGAATGGAACAAAACTCCAGGTTGTTCATGAGTTTAGATATTTAGGTTAAGGTACTTGCTTTAAACAAGTTAAAAAAGATAGTATGAACAAGATTTAATTACCATCCACTGCAGGATCTTACAAAAAATTGATCTATTAAGTTGGGAAAATGTAATTAAGCATGCAGACTCCACTTTGGTTTTTAAGATTCTCCATGGTTTAGCTCCAGTCCTATTATGTTTAAAGTGGGAGGGGTAGTCACCACCAAAAAAAAAAAACAACCCAAAAAAAAAATTTGGAAAAAAGAAACCCAAAACAGGTCCACTAGAGCCAGCTCCAGAGGTGACTGTCATATTCCACTTTGAAGAAGTGTTTTGGGGCATTTTGTATCCTTGTTCTGAGCCTCTTAAAATTGGAACACATGACCTGCTGAAATACGGGAATTACTCACAATTCCTTTACAAAAACAGAAATTGTGTTTGCTAGAATATAAGGCATTACAACCATTTTTTGTTTTACTCAGAAGTAAAGAGCGAATATAAATTTATGCTTTTTTGAGAATCTCCAGCCGGTAATTTAGCTATTTTTCTTCCTAAATATATGATAAAATGATAAATTCTGACCAAATTGTCCTTTCTTCCAGCAAGAACAGGATTTATATGTCTGAGTTATTTGCTGCCCTATTCTACCACAGTCCACCGTCCCCCTTTAAATTCTTTTCCAACCACTTCACATACTCCATCCCTCTGCAGATTTGCTGTTTTCAGGAGGAAGTTCTATGACATTACTGTACATTCTGCTTACCCAATGTGGTGCATGGTGAAAGATATATAAGTAAATCTAAACAGTCGGTGGGTTTGTGAAGTTGGGATGCAGACTTCACATCTTCCTCCTCCTCAAGCTCATGCTTGTTTTTCTTCCTGCCTTTTCAAACAGGACTAAATAAATAAAGAGCTTTTTTGGCCCAGCATCACTCATTCCTCTGCTGCTGATACTCTCTCTCTCTCTGACAGATGAGGATGCTTCTATTTCCACATGTACATGAGTGCATTAAATAAAGACCCGAAAATATGAAGCAACGTTTTTAGCCACCTTTTTACATCCTGTTAAACCCCTGCTCTCCCTATATATTACCCAGCTATAACAGATCAGACTGCAGCTGCTAAATTTAATGTTAACTCACTGATTTGTGTGTACACGTATTTCTGTCCCCACTTTCCCCCCAAAAATGGTAACACACCCACGGCCAATGAGAAGACTCCTTTGAGAAATGTGTTTCTCATGTTCTCACGGTGTAAAAATTACACTATCGCCAAGCTCTCTCCTCATTACATGGCAGTTAGCCCAACCTGTGTGTGTGAGCCTGTGTGTGCATGCATGGGCAATTTAATTTGCAATCTGTGCTTTATGCTTAAAGTGAATGACAATCTTTATGAGACCCATTCCTCTGGTGAAAACATGGAAAGATTGTTTAACTGTTCATACAGCAAGAGGTCACAGTTAAGTTCAAGTGTGTCTATGTGTGTGTGTATTTGTAAGTAACTGACTTCCCCATGCATGTGGCTATGTTTAGATGTACATACTCCGAGATAGTATCACAGGAGTGGGTGCAGGCTTGATTAATGATGTTACAAGTCTGATGTGGTGTGAGGAATTGTATTTTTGTCTCCTTTTTTCTTTCTCCTTCTTATGATATTGTCTAATTTTATCACTAAACTGCATTTAATATCAGGCTTTGTTAAATTTCCAAATTACTGCTAGTGCAGTTGTTTGCAAATAGCAGGAGACAGCCTTGAGGTAAAGTGTGGATTAAAAAAAATAATAATAATTTTTTCATCCTTTATAGACCAAGATATTCCCATCACAAAGTCAAAAATTCAGAATTTGCAATTCTGTCATTATGTGTAAATAGAGAGGAGTTATACAGTGGAATGCTGTCAGGGGAGATTTTCTGCTGTTGCAACAACTGTATCCTTTGTTTGTTTTACTTACCACTTAAACAAATCTGCCAGGTTTACTTGTATGATTGAAGTGGGAAACATAAACCTCTGTCTAGCTTATTCCTGGTCTTTCTGAAAATGTTTTTCATTTATGATTATTTGAAAGCTGTGGGCACCCAGTTATATTACAAGTAGTTACAAGATGCTCGCTACAAATATATTAAAAAGTATCTGTATTAAACTTAGAAGTATTGCACTCCAGACCTGCAAGAGGTACATTTTCCCATTTTTTTTTTACATTTGTTTATTTACATTTGTTAACCTTTTTTCATAAAGGTGCTCACAATGTCTCATTTTCAAAAGTGAAAGTGAAATTATGGGTTTTAACACATTTAAGTTATGCAACAGGGCCTCTGTGCCATTTCCAAATAATGCAAAATCTAATCATGTTACAGCTTGCAAAGAGAAAAGGTAGGCCTACAGCTCAGGACTATGTATAAAAGATTAAAACTGTCACTTGTTTAAACAAGTAGAGCCAACATGGGAGGGCTTTACAGTGAAATATCACTGAAGAACCTTAGGTAGAGGCTATAAAACAGCTTTAGATCTGTTAGACTTCAATCCAAAAAAACATAAACTTCTATTATAAAATATTCAATTAACACATTTTACCACAAGACATCATAGCAATAGTGGTAAGACTTGGAGCCGCTGATAATTTTGTCCAGTAATGCTACAAGTGTCATTATCCAGGTCAACACGAGCTCAAGAGGCCGATAGCTGAATACTCGTTGCCTCTGATTTGCAGTTCTCGGACCAATGGGTTGCATCACTAGCTGCGTTTCCATTATAGTTCTTTGCAAAATAAAAGCAATATTTCTACAACTTTGGCAAAGTGCAGTTGCAATTTGCAGGTGTTTCTACTGAATAGTGTTTAGCGCGTTAGCCCTTATTTTCGGAAAAATTTGTCCCACGGGACTCAACTTTGAGGATGAAGATTTAATTTTTTTTGTAAAACTCGGCATTTTGCTGTTGTTTATCATTCGCATTTATACATTTTTTTTATTTAATTTGTAGAAAGATTTCTGTCTCCTCCTGCATCTACTCATACCGCTCCATCTTTACTTGAAATGAACTGGTCACATGACCCCCTACATCACGTCCAGTGATGTGTAAATGTGAAACAAGTGTTTCCATTGCACCTCTGTGTTATACACTGCTCAAAGAAATAAAGGGAACACTAAAATAACACATCCTAGATTTAAATGAATGAACCATTCTTATTAAACAATTTGTTCTTTACTCCTCCATGTCTCCTGATGTACTGGTATGTCTCCTGGTAGCACCCCCATGCTCTGGTCACTACGTTGACAGACAGTAAACCTTCTTGCCACAGCTCGCATTCAAAAGAGACCAAAACATCCGCCAGAAAGCAGGAACTGAGAAGTGGTCTGTGGTCACCACCTGCAGAACCACTTCTTTATTGGGGGCGTCTTGCTAATTGCCTATAATTTCCACCTGTTGTCTGTTCCATTTGCACAACAGCAGGTGGAGTTTATTGTCAATCAGTGTTGCTTCCTAAGTGGACAGTTTGATTTCACAGAAGTGTGATTGACTTAGAGTTGCATTGTGTTGTTTAAGTGTTCCCTTTATTTTTTTGAGCAGTGTACTTCTATATTGACACGTCTGGGAAAAACCACCTTAATGAGAGCGTAAAAACCTTTTAGCAATATTTAAGTTGGGTTTTTTTTTCAAAATTTAGGTGTTTCTGTTGCTAGTTTTTTATTGAGATATTTAGGTTTCTGCATTTCTAGCGGTAATGGAAATGCAGCTACAGTAGCCAAGTCCAGTTTTTAGATACTGCCAGAATCCCCATCCTTTAGAATCTAGCTGCTAATAAGTTCAAATGGTATTCAATCTTATGTCAAATGACCAGCTGCGTTGGCCTGTAAAAAGCTTCTTATTGGTTCTTCCAGGTGACTAATCCAGCTTTAGAACAGAATCAGCAGGTTTGCGAAATCTGAATTTGATTAATTTATAATCTTATTTCTTTATAGTTGTGGCATATTTAGTCCTCCATAAAAATAATAATTATCATCCTTTATTAGTTCCACAATGGGGAATTATATCTCTGCATTTAACCCATCCTAATTGCTAGAAGCAGTGGGCTGCCAGATTCTGGCGCCCGGGGAGCAGTCAGGGGGTTAAAGGCCTTGCTCAGGGACCCACAGTGTTTTAACCCTGGTTCTCCAGACCCGAGCCTACCTCTATAACCACTTAGGCTATCACTCCCTTTGTCCATTTATTTTCTTCTATTCGTCGCCGCAGCAGTGGCCACGGCTCACTTTTCCTTTCAGGGACATGATTTCTAGTTGTAACACGCAGATGTTATGAAACTGACAGCAGCCCACAGAGAAAAGGAAATTGACTGATTTTCATCTTTTTTCAGAACAGCTGGAACTCACTCTTAGTTCTACTTGCTGATGTCTGCAATTCAGTCAAAAATAATAAACGTGTCCAATCATCTCAGAAAGCTATCAGAAGCTGTGGTCCACCACAGCCTAGTGGACCACAGTGAAATACCATCCCCTTATGCTGTCCATGACTACATTCCTTTTCCAAGTGTACTCACATACAGCATGAAGAGACAGTATTCACTGTAAGCAATTCTATTATCAATGAAAAAGGATTTGTGCTTGTACCCACATTTCAAAAACCTGGTTCAACTCAACATTTAGAGTAAAAACAGCGCATGAGAGCCAGCTGCCAGATTCAGGTGGTAAAAACAACCATTAGTCTCTGCGCTGCACAGCTGGCAGCTTCCTTAGGCTGACAAGAATCAGGAAAGTTCAAGCTCCCTACATTTTTAGAGCAAGTCACTGTTAGCGAATGTTTGTAGGCACATTATATGTGAACTTTGGGAAGATTTGGCTCTCATTGACTCATGTGCTCTCAGTCATCATCCTGAAGCTAATGTAATAGCTCTACAGCTCAAGGTTCCTGATGAAAACACAGATGCAAAAGTTTTATTGGTCTTTTCATCTAACTGTTGAGCAGAGTTAGTAGAATAAATCCTTTTTTTAAAAACTCATTTCTGAAAACAGTTTTTATAAAGATTGTAGTTTAAAAAAAATGTTGCAGGTGTTTTAGAGTGATTTTAGATCCTGAACATGTTTGTTAACCGATGAGAAGAAGCAAATTGAGAGGAAAGGTTTTTTTTGGACTTGCTTTTGGACTTGCCATGATTGACAGAAATCTGCCTCCATCTGTCTGACCTCTACAGTAGCATCCCTTGAAGTTGACCACAGTGTGAGGCCTAGCCAGCAGAAACATGGTCAGAGTGAAACAGACAACGCCAAGGTGCGGTCATCTCTGCGTCATCCCCGCACATGTTAAACATTCTGTGTGTGTGTGTGTGTGTGTGTGCTGTGAGGTCAGGCTGTAAATATAGCCTCCTCTGTCTTCGACTTAACGTCTCGACGGTTTGTGTCTGACGAAGAAAAATGCTTCAGTCTCTGACTTTTTCGGTCAAAATGCAACAGCAGAGAACAGAGAAAGGGAGGGGTTAGGGGAAATGAGGAGGAGGAGGATGAAGAATGTGCGTGTTTTTGGAAAAGGGTTTAATAATTTAATCCATCTCTAAAAATAGTTGTCTCTGTTATAGACAAAAAAGAGAGAGAGAGAGAGAGAAAGAGAGAAAGAGAGAGAGAGAGAGAGAGAGAGAGAGAGAGAGAGAAAAAGAAACTGTTCTGCTAAAAATCACAGCTCCATAGCAGCCATTTCGATGATGTGCTCCCTGGGGTGGAGCCTGGGAAAGTTAGCTCTGCGCACTAGTTTTGTAACGTTGTGTGTGTGTGTGGAAGTGTAGACCTAAATTGAATGATTGAGGTTCTTACTCGCATTTACACAGAAACTGGTTGGAAAGCACTCTTGTTTGGGCTGTTACGTCCCAGTCTGCTCTAAATTTACCTCATTTGGCCTGTCCAGCTCCGACGTAGTTTAGTTTGCTTCATCAGAGTATGGTCTGGAGGGGTTTGTGTTGCTATCAAGTCTAATTTTATTCACTTATATTAAGGTCATGGGGGTTTATGGGATGCAGACATACATTAAAAAATTTTTTTTTAGCCTAACCATTTTTTTTATTTCACTGCATTCTGACTAGATATATCATTACGTGGCTGCATAAACTACCAATGTGCTAAATGGTACCAAACATTCATTGAAACTGAGCAAATTTTCGTCTTGTGAATGAAATTTAGAATGTCCATAAGTACAAAAAATCCAAACTTATCAAACTTGTGGAGGCCGGTTGTTTGCATGTTCATCATCAGCTCCTGGTAAATCCCACACGTTCTGCACGTGCCCGTTCACCTGGATCATTTGCATCCAGAAATGCTCTCTTTTAACCATTTATGATGATAAAACATTCTTCCTTTAGTTATAAATCACTGGGAAACAATTTGTGCATTCTCCTCAGAGACTGTAAAAACATTCCTATTTGCAGAGTTGAAACCAACCAAATATCTCTATTTATTTCACTCATTCAAGAGCTAGAGATAACTATTATGTAATCATCTGAAACAATATACAATAATTCGCTGCACTCTCACTGGACAGATCAGCTGTCTGATGATGCTCTACAGCCAAGCAAGCACTGTTAATGAGTGGCCTGTCTTAACCTGCCTGGTCCCTTGTTTCTCTGTTATCTGGATATATATTTGACCTTTGCATTGGGGATAGGGAATCTCAAGGAAAAATACTACTAGAAATCTTCACCAGACTGTAAAGTTCAGGCTTAAAGGAGCAAAGAGGAAAAAAGCTTCACCACAAGGTTTGCTCTTGTGGGCTACCTGTGTGTGTACCTTCCTCTACCTCTGTCCACCACCACCCACTCGCCTCGTCTGCAAACGAACTGGAGGATATGACGTCAACGTGATGACCACGCGCCCATTCCCAATCCACCCTTCCTCAATCTTTTTGCTTTGTAGTCCAGCGCTCCTCGAAGAAGCTGAACTTCTTCATCAGTCCAAACAAATGTTTCTCTTTTGCCTCGCAGTAAATCCTCAGCCATCTTCTCCTCTCTTCTTCCAAATTGTACTTCTTGCAACACACAGCGAGCCTTTACCTGCTCACGTGCTACGTCTTGTTCTACAGTCTTTACAGTGTTACTCTTGAATCATCATAGCGCCACCCACAGCCCTGTAGTATGTACTACAGCGGAAATGGTGAAGCTTTTCTCCTAGTTTTCGCCACTGTTTTCACACCTGAACCGGCTTTGGCGCCGTGTGGACATAGCCTTACTCTTCACATCTAACATCAAACTTACTTCACCTGGTGACAAAGCTAACCATTGAGTGCCAATTCGTGGATGGACTTTCTGTTAAATGCTTTGTTCTCCCTTGACTGTCATGGTAGACTTTTGATAGTCTAGCTTTTCCTGGATATGCTGGACCTCATTTTTGTTTATTTTTCAGACAGAGCTTTTTGCCGTTTCTTATCTTTATATCTCATTAGCATCACACAGCAACACTCTTATTGTATCGATGCAGTTTTGTAGCTGCCCATGGTCAGTTGTAATCAGACCTGACCTTTGACCTTAGCAGTCATGACACATTAAGGAGCCATTGGTTCTTTCTGATTTCCACATGCCAGAGCTAAATATTGAACTCATTTCCAGCTGTTTGGATGAAACATTTCAACCTGAGTCATTTAGTTGTTACAGATTAAGACAAATTGTAGGTTGTATAAGGAAAAGAGGGAACAGCGACATGTCACAGTTTTATCAAAATGTGGTTTGATATTTTGTTGTCATAGTTTAAAATAAACTGTAGGTTATGTACCTCCACTCTACCCAGGACAGCTCCCTCTGCTTTCACTCACTCATACTATTGCCTCCTTACAACAAATCACTCAATAATGTACATCCACACACAAAAGGAAATGAGGAGAGGGCTAAAATATCCCCGAATTTTCCTTCAAATGTTTTTTTTTGTACTGGCTGCTTTATCTGTATTGGTTAAACCAGATGGCAGAACTGAGTCACTGAACCTCAGACTGAATGTCTCTGCAGGGACCAGTTTGCAAATGGGATATTTTATAAATAGTCCTGAACCTGAATAGTGTCGGTGGAAATGAGATCTAATGTAACATAATTTAAGCTCAGTCGGAAGCCGTTTTATTGACTTCAATTGTTATTCACATATTCAGTTAAAGTAGTTATTTTAGTAAATACTATGACTGTCATGATTAATATGTTAATTCAAGAAATTATTTTGTGGAATTAACACGTTAATTATTTTTTGTGCATTAACGCATATACAGGCTGCCACTCAATCATCACGTCTGATATTCTAGTCCACACTCCTTAACAGTGGGTGATGGTCATGCACAAAATCGTTGGGTGCCAACTGCCAAGGAAACAAGAAAAAGAAGTAATGTCTGACTTTAACCCAAGCGAAATGGAAGAATCCAAAACATCTGCCTCCCTTTAGGCAGGAAGTTTGAGAATAAAAAAAACTGACAGAATAATCAGTGAAAGCTTTGACATTTATCTTGACATAGCCATCTAGGTTTTGACATTTTAGAATGTGATTATTTATTAATCCACAGCTATGCTGTGATTAATCACATGAACACATTTTAATTATTTGACTGCTCTAACAAATACAAATATGGTGCATTTGGTTTTATTTAAAAAAATGCATCAACAAATACAATGTTATTTAAAATAATCAGAGAAATTTGATATTAAAATTGCATTTTGTTATGTGCATGTGCCAGTTCTTGCAATATTTTAAGGAGTATTTGTAGTTTATGTCTTACAAAGTCCTTGAATCTTTTTTCAATATTTGTACAAACAGGTTGTAACTGTAGTTTACATGCAGGTTCAACAAAGTCACTTCCACTTAATCTGTCAAAAGAGAAGAGGAAGAAAAGTTTTTAGGTTATCATAGCATATATCTACTCTTGCATTTTTCACAAAATATTTTAGCACTAGTCATATAATTGTTGATGTATTTGGAAGATAAAGAAAATAAAACTGAATAATATGAATATTCTGATTTAAGTCAGGAAATGTAGCAGAGAATAAACTGACTAATATAAGAATTTCACCCAGGACTACAGCCTTTATCCACTTTTTGTTTCTGTAGAATTAGAAATGTAGAATGTAGAAATCCCGAATCACAGAGTTTCTCACCCTATCTCTAAGGGAGAGCCCGGCCACCCTGCGGAGAAAACTCATTTCGGCCGCTTGTATTCGCAATCTC
>JBAMHW010000016.1:4055255-4074684 GCA_037177495.1 Rhadinocentrus ornatus | reverse complement strand
GAGGCCACCAAACCGGATCCCCTCAACACCTCGGCTGCGCCTAGAAATTCTGTCCATAAAGGTTATGAACAGAATCGGTGACAAAGGGCAGCCTTGGTGGAGTCCAACCCGTACTGGAAACGATTCTGATTTACTGCCGGCAATGCGGACCAAGCTCTGACAACGGTTGTACAGGGACTGGACAGCTCGTATAAGTGGGTCCGGCACTCCATACTCCCGAAGTACCCCCCACAGGAGTCCCCGGCCGGGGGACACGGTCGAATGCCTTCTCCAAACAGGAGAGATAAATAAAACTTAAAGTCCTAAATTGCTTCACAACTGTGGACAGTATTGTGCTGTGCTGTTGATGGCGTTATACCTTGTCAGACCCCCAGCTGGAAAGTAGAAGTGAAATGGTGCAAGTTATGAGTATTAAAGCAAAGATGCACAAAAAAACAAAAGAATCCTTTGAGTGCAGAGTTTCAGAGGTGGCTTTTAGACATGTCTGTTCTTCTCTTAATCCAATGTTTGGGATTATCCTGTTGTTATAGAATGCTGTTTAACACACACACACGCACACACACTCATTGTGTGTTGTCATCTACTCTGTACGCTTTCTGTTCCCTCAGATGACACACATTCCAGTTGTTAGAAAGTTGTGAATGGGCATTGACCTTCTCTTTGCAAGGTCACAGTCTTTTTGGTTTAAGTTGTTAACATATTCTTCATAAGTATGCAAACAAAAATGATTATAGCCTCTAAACCACATGGCTGTGAGTGTATGTTTGAAAATGGATATAAATGTAAATTTTCTTTGCACTTGAAGCCAACAAAGGGGAAGCCTGTCCTCCAAAAAACATCCCATGGGACATATGTCCCTGCAGGGAAATAAAATGTATAATTTTGTCTCAGTAATATTCAACCTTTGGATGCCCTCATTGTAAAAAAATGTACTAAAGTTTTAACCCTGGTAAGGTACCTTTGTTGCCTAAACCCTTCCAGAAAGTGGCAAAACTGGTGTTGTAACATGCTGTCAACATGATCTTTCACAAGGCAATCTTCAAAATCTTGTCCTGTCTGTTTCCTGTGTAGCTTGTTAAAGGAACACAGACATACACAATAGTAAATGTTCTATGGTTTAGTTCTGATATTTATGCATTCTAGTGTCCTTGCTTACAGTTTCTCTTTAAGTCACATTTAATGGTATGAATGAACAAACCTTTCACACTTTAAGTACCATGATGATGATCGATAATGCATTTTGCATTGCCGGTGACACGGTAGGACTTGAAAGATTAAGCTCGTATTGAGTGGAGGGTCTGTTGGAAGAGGACAACAGACCTGTTGCCAGACAAAGAAAATCTGATTCAGACAACCATCGTCCATGAAAATAACCTCATCACCTTTATTACACCCATTACATGATCATAATATGAACTTCTCCACATCGTAGGAGGTTTTGTAGATCTTTATTGTCTGTAAGTACAGCAAGAACTGTGTTTGGACACAGATGGAGTGGTGGTGGTATAAGTCAGCTGCAAAACCAGTATACGCCCCTCCTGGGAGAGCTATTAAAATGTAATATAAGTCCAAACTTTTAACTCATTATGTAAAAGATATATTATTTGACATTAATTTCTGGGATCATTTCACTAAAAAGATGGGGTTTTCAGAGGTTTACCACAAGTGCTTCAGTCCTGCAGTCCTATGTTTGTTTGGCTGTTCTGTTTGTTTCTGCTGGTTTTTGGTTCACATTAGGCAATGATGTCACTTTATTAACACTTTAGGACATTGCTGACTATCCAAACAGTACTTGTATCCATGTTAAGGAGAATTATGCTACAATCTTATATTGTTTTTTTTTGACACACAAAAGCTTTTTCCTTTACTTAATTTCTAGTTAGCTGATGCCTAACTTGAAGTGCTACCTCGTGTCTATTGAACCAACATTGTCCATTCATCTGCTTCACCAAAGTCACTTTCACTTAATCTGCCAAAATCTTATGGAAGAAATCCTGTAATATGTATGCAGTGCTGATTGCATTTCAGTCTTATCCGTATCTCCCAAAGCCCAAATTGTATTTGTGTTAATGAACTTCATAATAAATGTGCCCTCCTTAATCTTAATTGATCATTTTTTGGACATACCCATTGTACTGATGCACATCAACCAAACATGAATAAACTAAAGAATCATTTAGCTTTGTTTCCAGCTCAAAAATAATATTATAGTCAGAATATTTTCCAGCTTAACAACTTTGTAGACGGTGTGCAATATTCTCACACTATTATGAAACCAACTGCAATCTTTGTAAAACTGGCAGTGCTAAAGTGCTTCATGAGGGTGATTTTAGAAATACTGAACTGTTTATGAAACCTAAAGCTGGAGGAAAGAGATATTTGTTTATATCGTTAACAGGAGTGTAGATGGATCCATATAAAAAGATGCTACGATAACCAACGGTGCTTGTCTTTGTCCATTGTTGGTGTGTGTGTATATATGTGTGTGTGTGTGCGACTGTGTTAAATATTATAATGAGTGTTTTTAATTTATTAATCTGACTTGTTTTATTTTTAATATGTTTAAGTGTTTTTAATCATGTAAAGCACTTTGTGTTGCCTGTGGCACAAAAAGTGCAAAATAAATAAAATTTGATTATAATTTACATGATCTTGCCTCTTCTTATCTCTCTTAGCTTCTTCACCACTACGCGCCTTCTCGGTCCCTCCCTCAGGTCAGCTGATCAGCTGCTCCTGCAGGTACCGAGGTCCAGGAGGAAGCTCATTGGGGACAGGGACTTCTCAGTTGTTGTTCCTGCCTTTGCACATTAGAGAGGCCCTGTCACTGTCCCCTTGTAAAACTCGTCTTGAAATCCATTTTTATTCTTTGGCTTTCAACCTCAGCGAGACTTAGTTTTTCATTTGATTTTATTTGTTTGTTTTTTATTAGTTTTTGTCTGAGTTTTTGTTCTTATGCCTGATATTTTATTTTTCTTATACTGCTATCTTGATTTAACTTGTGTACAGCGCTTTATTCAGCTGTAGTTGTTTTAAAGTTCTTTGTAAATAAAGTTGGTATGGTATGGTAACTGCTTTTATGCAAATAAACATCCATGTAGCAGAGAGTAAGTGGTACTTACGGTTGAACTTGTTCAGATGTAAACTGCTAGGGTAGTAAGAGGTTATCTGGCATCAGTCTGGTACTGAGCGCTAGGTCGTTCTGGAGGTATAATTTTAATACTATTTGCCTAATTCCAGTACAAGATGGCTGCAGATGATTGGCAGTGTATCCGGGACGATGTGGTCCTTGATGGATGTTGGCCTGAAAAGAGTAGCTGATAACACCAATTTATGACGCACATGATGGAGACCATGTTTGTGCTGAAATGTGACGTTGGGCTATGCCTTCCTTGTTCATGCACATGTCGGTGCATATCCACATGAATGTCTTATATCATAGCTGTTAGTGCTGGTCATTAATCTCATTATCAGCAGTAGGAGGTGGGGGTGGCTGACTGGAGCTGTGTCTGCTACCATTCAAAGAGCAGACACGGCTCTGGCTGGACGAGGACGACATAAGAACATTTATCCTTATTTTTTAGGCTTTAAACACTGTTGTCTGGCAGCTGTGGGAGCATGTTGTGGAAAAGATCTGAGAACCTCTTACAAATGATCTGAAAAAGCCTGAGCTGGGTGAGATCTGTAGCTGTGGATGACATGAGACTGCAGTCTCTCAAAACACTGCAGCAAAGTCAGGGGCTATGTTTAGTTTTAACTGGTGGCAAAGCTGTGATTTATAGTTTTGTACACTGCCAAACCGAGGAAACTAATCCATTTATGCTTTGTCATGTTTGCATAGAATTCACAGTGTTTACCATAAAGCTCTTCATTTGTGCAGCACTTTGAATTAATCCCAGTGTATTTGTGCCTTCCAGGTACAAGAGGGTGAGGCAGAAAATCTGTGCATGTTATGCACATTTGCCCACACTTGATACTTGTGAGTGAAACCCATAGGTTAATGGCATTAGCTGGCTGTGATTAGGGCTGATAGCTCTCTGTAGCCATAATGGCAGCTCTTTTAAGTGTTTACTGTGAGCAATTCCACATGTCAGCTGGAGTCGAGCGGTAAGAGAGAAGACTGGGGAGCTGGAAGAACCTGTAACACTGGGAGAATGGCAAAGAGAGGGTGGATGCAGGGGTCAGCTGGCTGCAGACGAGGGAGGTCTAGATAAGTCATCACTTCAGCTGTGGTTCAGAGTTACTTTTGGGTAAATGAAGCGTCAGGTTTTGCTTCCAGCCTGAGAACTCCAAGATTTATTGCCTACGTCTAAAAACGTCCATCCCACATCAGTGGCTTGTAATAGCATTTAAGCTTTATTTAGCGTCATCCACTGTGGATTTTTGTTGTTGTTCTAATTTCTATATTACTATGCATCCATTTACTTTTTTTTTTCTTCCAGTGTTATTTTAGTGGTGAGACTGCACTTTCAGCATCATACGAGTTTATTCTGAGTCAGCAGGCTGCTTTTGGTTTGTACCGGGATTTTCCTGCAACATTTGCTCGTTCTCTGTCTGACGGAGACATATGGCATGAATTAAACAAAATATGCTTAAGGATAATAATAATAATAATAGAAAAGGTCAGCTAGCAGCAAAAATCGTTTCGCTTATAAGTATGAGACCTTTCGTAGAAATATAGGCATAGTAAAGCTCCAAAATGATGAAAAACATTACATTTTTACGGTATTACATAAACCTTACATCAATGATATGAATGTTTTTTATGGTCAACTGGGAATTCCACCAACCTATAATTAGATTTTATTTTCATTATTATTTAGGATTTATGACAACAAAACTAAAACTAAAATTTCAAAACATTCCCATAGTCCTTGTCTTACTGAATGTAACTAAAAATTTTAACTCTGGCCTCTGAGTTTTCCCTAGTGTGTGTCCGAATATAAGTCGGGTAAAGGATTTGCGGTGGTCGCCGGGGTTGGTGTCTCTGTCTGAGCGGCAGTCGAGTGTGGAGTGTGTGATGGGGGTCATCCTGTGGCCATGTGAACAGGAAGGTGCGGCTTCAGTGTGAGGGGCTGAACCTCTGCGCTGTTTATCAGATAGCTAATGAAGCAGAGAAATCCTGAGAGACCCCAAGAGGGAGGAGGGACAGGAGAGGGGAAAAAGAGAAGAGGGTAAAAGGTGAAAGAAGGGAAAAGAAGAGAGAAAGTTTGGGGGAAAAAAAAGAAAATGTGGGAATATCACATTGAAGACGGTGCTTTCCTTTTATCATTGAGCTAGCTGGGAAAATAAACCAGTCTCTCATGATTTCACATTTTATTCCTAATAAAATATGTAGAAAAATACACATTGTGTTATTTATTACATTTCACGGATAAAAAGTCAGCAGAGGCCATATCACTCAGCTCCTGCCGTAAACATTTTCTCTGGCTGCAAAAGAAGCAGAGTTTGGTTCCCAACTCCCATCATCACAACCATCCAGTTTACTGCAGGCTACACATTCATCAGTGTGGTTTGCAGGAACAGGGAATGAGCTTGCTTCATTACAAGTTCAAATAATCGGCCAGTCAGACGATCAAAACACTGTAACAGTGTAGATGTCAGTGTTTGATATTTTAGTATTTCCAGTGATAATTAATTCTGTTCGCATAGAAGAGAAGATTGAAACATACTGAAATGACAGAATGAGAGTTCAAGTTTGTTTGAATTCTCTGATTTAACCTGTATGTTTTTAATATATTTTTAAACCCTGTTTATGTAAAGTGTGGGCCGCATTGACAGTATCAATCGATCAATAATCCAATTAACTGTTTAGCCCAGAAAATTGCTAGAAAATATCTTTTAATAAAACATCTTGTGTTTCAACTATCAGCTGCAAAAGAATCATTTTGGATAAATTGTTGTTTTTTTACTGTTCTGAATTAACTTAAATGTTTTAAGTTAAATTTGTTATTAATATTCTTATTACTATCATTACCATGGTGTTGGCATCACCATATCTTAATTATTAATAATATCTAAATCGTAAGAATTAATTTATCCTTTTTTAAATTTTCTTTATTTTTGTTTTCTTTTTTTGCCATCTTATTGTTTACATTGTATGTACATGTATAATTGTATACATAGTTATTATACACTTCCTCCCAATCATTTTCTTACCTTCTCCTCTAACCCTCCTGTATGTTAGTATAAAATATCACGTCTGGTCACCCTGTGTACATTTTTTGTTGACTTGTAAATGCACATCTTATTACAATAACAAAAAAACAAGTAAATAAAGTGACCAATAAAAGAAAAAATTTAATAGTACCAGTCAGAGCTTCCTCCTCTGATTTGGTGATTTTACTGTCGTTCATAGGTGCAAATATTGGCCTGTGCATCAGTGTGTGTGAATCTGTTTTGTTCATCAGGGAGCAGAAGGTGAAAGGTCAGAGGGTCAGGCTCAGAGGAGTCATCAGCGTTGAGCGGTAAAATGACCCTGAACGGTCCCAGGATAGGATGGCCTCTCCTCCCAGAGGAGCTTCTTTCCATGCTGCTTGTGTGTGTTTGCATGTAAGACGGGCATGTGCTTAACCAATAACCTAATTACTCTTTACAGTATTTGAGTGTGCAGCTGTGTTGTAACAAACCTGTGAGGGTTTGTGCAAGCAGGCAGTGACCAACGTTTATAAAATACCTGATCGTCTATTTTTCCTGTTGCAATGGAATTAGAAACCAATACTCACTGAGTGCTGAGGTGACCCACTGACCTTTCCTATCTTGGTGCTGGGAAGTTAAAGTTATGGACATTTAATGAGTAAATAAAATAAAAAATCACAATATTGCTGCTGCTTCTCAGAGGAAAGTATGGACTTGAGTTTTCTCTTTTACATTTACATTTTAGGATCCATTGTGACCTTGTGTCTCCGTAAGTCGTTACACACTGTTCTCTATTAAAAGTATAGGCCTTTTTCTGTGTGCATTTGTGCATGTGCCCATAAAACACACACCTAAGATTACAGCTGCAGAGAGAGCACTGTATCTGCTAAATGTGCTGAGAGAGACCAACAGTTTCTGCCTCACCTCATAAAGCATACTGATGTGGCACACAAATTCACATTCCAATTCAATACTCCTCATCCAAGTGAAGCACATAAACTGTGCTGATAACGCCCCTCCGGGGCAGCTTTTCCACCAAATTAGCTCTGCTTCTATGGTTCTATTCAGTATTCCTGGAAACTTGTTGCTATCTAGTGAATATGCCACTCCCGCAGGTGTTGTAAGACTTTAGTTCAATTAAACCTCAAGTTTAATCAATAATAATAAAGTCAAGACATTGCAATGACATAGAAAGTTACCCAGTAATGCTCCATGAGCAGCAGTTAACAAAAAGTGGGAAGAGACAAATCCCTCTTAACAGGAAGAAACCTCCAACATCCCAGACCAGAGGGTCCCAAACTTTTTGAGCCACTAGCCCCCCTAGATAGCACAAATTGGTGTTTGGTAATTTATTTGATAAATGTGGGCTATTTCTGGCGACCCCCTAAAAATTATATTGGGACCCCAGTTTGGGAAAGGCTGTCCTAGCCTCTGTGAGTGTGCCAATCTGCCTGTATTGATTGAGGTGGGAGGACAACAGAGATAAAAGAACTTGAAAAGGCAGCAGAAAAAAAACTATTTTCAGCTCATTCTTTTTTAAATTCACAAAAATATTTTTACCCTAACTCATTCCATGTAGGTAAAAAATCTTTATTGGGGGACATGGAGCATTGGACTCTGTGAACATGGACTGTTTGATTCTGGGAATGTGGAGCCTTTGATTTGGGTGATACTCTAAAACAAAAGGCAAATAGGTTTACATCCCATTAGCAGAGACAGAGGAAGCCAGCTCACTACATGACTTGTACCTTATACATATACCCCTACGATGTGCCTGCACATGGTAGATGCTCTCTAAGAGCTTTTTTACATTCTTCTTTCAGATTTAAATGCCTGACCAGAAAACTGCCTAAAACTGACAAAAGACAAAACACATGTTTTGACACCAGTCTTTTAATAATTAGCTACATTAAACTGTGTCATTGTAATGTGGTCGCTTGCTGATGTACACCACATAGCAAGAATTAGCTGGTAGCTAATTTTGGTTTCACATGTAAATGCTAACCATAGTACTAAGACTGACATGTGAAATGGTCACCGCACAACCTAATCTACACAATTTCAAATGCCGGACAAATGGAAAAACAGAAATGCAAATCCTTTCACCTGTCTGTACCAACTCTGTGCAACCTACCTTTTAGAAGGTTCAGGACTACATCATGACAACCATCACCATTTTTACACTCACATTAATTCAACTTAAGCGCATTCTTTTTTTCAGTCTTTTGTACTCTGAAGTACAAACGACTTATTATAGATGAGTGTTTTTGACTATAAAATTGAGTTATATTCACTAAATGCATTTTCTAAAAGCCAGTGTTACATAAAACGGTAAATTGACTTGATGTAGAATTGAAGTGAAATTAAAAACTCAGAATCAGACTCTACAGATTCTATATTGTTCTCAGTTTTATGACAACTGACACGTCTAATTTAAAAGTAAAGCATGACTTTTAGTCTGTTCCCATCTCTTTTTTTATTTAACACAATACAGACATGAGTGTCTGTCTGTCTGCCTGTCTGTGTCCCTTGTGAGTTTCCTTTAATCATGTTGGATGTGCCAGAGGTCAGTAGCTCTGATCTGCTGGCTCCATTTTGCTATAAATATTATGGAACCACGCACAGACAACTTGGCTGTTTGACTTACAGCGTGATGCACGAGGAGCTCTGAATTATTAGCTTTTTTTACTTGGGTGTACAGTGTAAAAGCAATGCTGCATGCATTGTGTTGCCAAAAAATAGTGCACATATAACAAGGTTCAAGAAGTTGGAAGGTGATGCATTTCTGGAAGTTTCTGGTTTATAGCATTGAAATAAGCTTTACTTGTGCAAATGTGTTTAAATGCATGTGCATTTATGGCCACGTGTGCATTTTTGGTGTGTGCCAGCAGCTCAGTGGGCCTGTGGGAGTGCTCTGTCCTCCTTTCCCACAGTATGTGTCCCATGAGCCCCTGCAGTGACGTCAGAACAGAGGTATGAGCAAATGCCCCGCTCAGAGGTCACAGGTTCACTTCCTGTCTGTCAGAACAGAGTTGGGCACAGTCCAGATTAGAGCGCTGAACTGTCTTTATGATCTTTCTGTGGTTTAACCTCACTGTCTCCGTCTCTTTCAGGCTATGTGGCTGATGCTGCAACAGGAGGAGCCAGAGGATTTAGTCATAGCTACAGGGGAGGTGCACAGTGTGAGGGAGTTTGTGGAGAAAGCCTTCAAGCATGTTGGAAAGACCATTGTGTGAGTGTACACGCACACAAACACGTACACATAGTCACTTTTTAGATTGTCAGAAATGACTGCTTTGCAGCAGTGGCATAAGAATCTGCAAAAAATGTGACATCCCTTACCATCAGTGCCTCAAATTTGAAAATGAAAGACACCACCTGTGTTTCACCTCTCATTCACCACCCTCTTGTGTCCCGGAAAACACTGACAGGTGATGAAGATGTGTTTGACTGTTCCCAATGCCTGTTGTGTTGGTTTCAGCAAAAAAAAAAAAAAAAAAAAAAAAAAAAGGCAGGTGACATATTTTGTCTAAAGAAAACCTTAAGGAAACAAACTACCGAAAAGATAATCAGAGAGGCTGAACATTCAAGCAGGTGCAGGAAAAACCTGGCTTCCGATAAGATTTGTCTTTTCCCCAGGTGGGAGGGAAAGGATGAAACGGAGATTGGCCGTTGCCAGGAGACTGGGGTGGTGCATGTGAGGGTGGACCCAAAATTCTTCCGTCCTACTGAAGTGGTGAGTCGGCTTCTTCCCATGTTTGTGTGTTTATGTACATCGGTACTTGGCAGTTTATGATCCTTTAAAATTAGCTGCAGTGATTCATAAGTGATATACTTTGTTCACACTGAAAGCTAAAACTAAGCATTTCTGGTAACCATTTATCTGTCCCACACATCATATTGTAGGAAGTTTAACCCTTTCCTTTAAAACGGGCCTAAACCCATTTTAAAAATAACCAAGTCAAGAAGCAATACACTTAGCGTGTAGACTTTTTCTCTCCATAACCATCATAATACCACCACCATGCTTAAGAATTATACAGTGATGACTTTTCATGTCAATTTATGTGTAATAAATATTACTTCCTCCCACTATGCGCTCTTCCTTCAATAATCTGGGCTCTCAAACCTCATTTCCACCAAGGGGTCTGACTCAGGACGTGGTGGTTTGGTGCACTTCGGTTCAGTAAACTCTAAACTGTTGCGTTTCCACAGTCAGCCATAATTTACCTGATGCGGTATAAGCCGGATAGCGATAATGCATCAGTGATGTGATAGTCTGACGTCTTAGCGGCGCAACACCCTCCTTGAATTACAACAACAAAGAACACTACACAGAAACAAAGGATGAGAATGGCCGATATCCATCGGTTTGTCTTCTTTCTTCTTGGCATTTGTCTTAAAATAAAAAATAAAAAATACTCCATGATATATTTATCATGGACCCCACCAGAGGGGTCCCAAAAAGTAGGACAAGTGGGATTGGATATGTTGGCACCGTTCCTAGTTTTTTCCTGTGAAAATGCATAAATATGTATAAAGCCCCATTCCAAACAGAGTTTTACTCTCTAGCTACAGTTTTCAAACAGTGACAGCATCTTTCTTTGTGTGATGATGCACAGTTCTGTAAGTGTTTGGGAATTTTGTTGTTATTGCCTCGACTCAAGCCCATGATAGATGCTTCTACCTTTGATCTAATGACTGCACCAAAGGCTGCTGCAACTTGTCAGTTAGTTATTGATAAATTACAGGACCACAATGTTTTAGTCACAGGTCCTTTTTTAATTTGATTTCAGTTCTTGCTTGTCAGGCAGATATGTTAAGAAATTACAGTTAATGCCTTCTATTAAGGTGTAAACTAAATGTAGTTCAAGCAGCTCTATTTAATTCATAACACTGTGCATATTTCCTGTTGTACTATATACTTGACCTTAGCCTGAATGTTAATGTTTTCCCTGCGTGTATCTCATTGCCGGTCATTGTGTCTGGGACCATACACTTATCAGGCATTACGGGTGCAGTTGACAGCCTCAGGCTGCTTATTGTGTGCTTTTAAACTGCTGGAAACAAGCCAGCTCACCTATTTAAGATTAATGTAGGCTGTTTCCTGTCAGTAGGTGTAGAATGAGTGCACATATTCCATCAAGCAGGCTTAGAAATATTTCTTTAATAGTAAAGGTGTTGGATCTCAGTCTGCTTGTAAGGTAACTCTGCTTAAAGAAAAAGTGCCTCTCACTGCACAGGAGCTGCATTTTTTACATGAGCAAGTTTGCTTTTATTTTTCATTAGGGATGAAGTGTCTGACATTTTGGGAGGTCTTCATCACTGTGGCTCCAGGGTGTTGCAGCTACTCCCTATGGATGGTATAGGGTTACCCCAGGGTGTTGTGGCTGAGATTAGCCATCAAACTCTTGGTTAAAAGCCAAGAGCTCCGCTCTCCAGAGGTTTTGCCTGGTGAGATTAGAGTTGAGATCCAGTTGAGTGACGGCAGAGGATTACTAAAGAGGCCCTGCTGACTGACTGCTGTGGGTATGGAAGCGCTGGTTACACACCTGGGCCTGTATTCTTTGTACATGTCAGCTCATTCATTCAAGGTCCTAACCCTGAATCCACACTGAAAACTATTCCAGAGAGTGATCAAGTCAGCCAACACTGACCTGTCAGCCAAGAAACAATTAGATATTGTATTTTGATATGTCAGCATACGGGCGGTGTCCCCTGTAGAGTGGATGCCCTGTTTTTCCTGACACCTGATGAGTATCGTGTATATGAAAAATTCAAACTTCTGTATGCTGATTGTTCGCAGACTTTTTGATGAGTAAGAAGAAATATCCATTCAGACTTTATCAACCAGTGAAATATGCTCAGATGACCTTTGAAAAAAGCAAGTTTTACAAGAGAAACATGAAATCTAATGCTATGTAATCTGTTACAAGCAGCCCTGTAACAGACAAAATCCTTCGGCTGCATATACTGTTTTCTGTTGTTCAGTAAGCTTTATGGTACTGTAGGGGATTGCATCAGTTTGTTTGTTTTTCTTTTCATTCCCCTTGTTATCAAGCACTACATAAATTCTGAAAAATTTAGATTTTATCTAAGTTATATTTTAAGAGTTGCAACACTGCCATTTCAGACGTTATTGCTAAGGAGCAGAGGTAGTTGTTGCATGTATGCATATTCTATAAAATTATGTTATGGAAGGCTGCAGCTTTCACTGCATGGTCACAATGCAAGATTATTTGCCTAACACTAACAGATAGAAAATAACACATTTAATAAAATAACACCCTTAAAAGTAAATATAAACATTTATTTGCTGCTTTTGCATATTTTAAGGAAGTTTTGTGATGCTGTTGCAAACGCTGCTGAGCCGTCATGCTCTGTGTGCGTCATTCAAGGACGGCCCTGTAGATATCTGGACTTACTAGACAGTGGTCCACTGTTCTGATGAGGACATCTTTTCTGCCGTTATCAAAGTTATTCTGTTTTTCAGATTAGTCATCGGTACATTTATGTCTAAAACTCTGCTTCATCGGGCAGAAATGGCTTTTGACAATACAACACAAATTTAAAACAAATCTCCTTATAATTAATCAAAAGTTGGTAAAGAAACATCTTTAAACAATTACAAAGGCTGTCAATTTTCTATTTTATTTCTAGTCTTTAGGCTAAAGGACACCATAGTACATGATTGTGTTGCCGACCAAATAATTTTTTATTAAGAAGAGTTACAAGAATCTAGCGTTAGCTAAAACACGCTACTAGCGTTATTATAGCACAAGCTATAAAGTTCAGCAGACGTATGTGCCTGAGAGTTTTGCCAGTGCAGCTCCATGTGAGGAAACATCAAAGCAGCTTTATTTATTTTATTTATCGCAGGTCATATCGTCATCGCAAGTTTCAACAGTGTAATCGCATCTTTTACTGTTATCGTGCAGCCTTAGCGTCCACTATGGTTCAGTGTCTTTATTAGTTTGTTGAAGAAGATGAATAAATAATTCGATCAGCCTCTCATCAACTTGATCCTGGTTATTGTTTTAGAAACGTGGTACAGGTCACCACACATTCAGCTACAAAATCCAGATATCCGGCAACACGTGATCCCAAACTGACCAATCACAAGGGAGAACCTCCTGTAACCCTCTGCGTAGCAGGGGTGCACGTCAGGTCTGGAAGAGGTGCGTCGAGCATCGGCGTAGCTACGCGGAGCCTACGGCGGTGACGCGGACGACGCGGACGACGCGCAAGCATAAATCCGCCTTTACAGCCATTCGTAGACCACCCACAGCCGAACACCAGCAGGGCAGCTGAGGAGGCTAAGCTGCCTTATTTATATATTTGTTCCACTGTAAAGACAATTTTATTTATTTTATTTTTTTTTTATTTGAATACCTGCCAGACCATTTACGTACTTATTATTACGTATTATTGTTGTCTGTGTGTGTGTGCAGAGGGGTGTGTGTGTGCACTCATGGACTAATAAAGGTTTCTTAATGTTATTATTAGTATTTTCACTGTAAGTTGTTTTCCTAAAATGATATTTTAGTCATCTACATATTTCCAGGTTTCCGCTGTTGTGTAGAATAATGGGACCGGGAGGATGGTGTTGGTTTACGTTTGAGACAAGTACACCTAACTCAACAAGGAAGTGTATAAGCGGTCTCATTAGAAAGTTATTTTTCATTCATAGGCGTTTTTCCATCAATACCTCGTAGGCCGGTCTCGGCTCAAAATGCCCGGGCCGCATGTTTTGTCCCAGTCCAGCCCTGGTTCTCGCAAAGGTGATATGATTCCACTGCTCGCCTTGTCCTGTATAACGGCTAATAAAAGTTGGAACTCATTATTCATAAAGGCAAGAAGGCTTACATGCAGTAAACATTTTCTTAAAAATAGAACCAGAAAGTTTGTCAACCTTTCTCTTACCATTAACCACGACAGTCTGGTTGCATTTCTGGAACTTTCTCCTTCATGGAGCACTGAAGTGCAAGGCCAGCGGCCCATTTTTGAGTCACCTTTGGGTTTTTTTATTTGCGTAAATGATGCGCAAGACCAGACTGTCCAGACCAGACCAGGACTAGAGACTGAATACCATTTTTAATGATGATTTGTTTAAGAGACTAGCACTTCTTCTGATAATGGAAATACCCCTACGCATCTTCTGGACTATGTTTCCAATATGAAATGTCATTAAGAGTGTTTCATCAACAGTTTAGCTTTCTTTACCTGTTCAATAACACTATGACTTAAGGAGAGAGAGAATTTATGATCCGACCTTAGGGCCGGTTTTCATTTACTTATTTATGTTAAAACCAACGTAATTTCCTTTTAAGTGTTAACCTGCTCAGAGTTTGAAGCAAACTCGGTTGTGTCCTCAGCATTAATGACCCTTCCTGCATTCTCTAACATATAAGGTGGTAAAGTAGCGGTCCAAGGCAACTGCCCTGAGGAATACCACATTCAAGTGTAATTAAAGTAGGTATTGAGCCATCAAAGATGACACATCGCTGCCTGTTTGACAGATAACTTCGTATTTACTCAATGGCAGTGTTTCTGAAAACATAGACCCTTTATTAATGAATAGGTCATGCTCTATAGTACCTCTTGATTTTTATCACTGTGTTCTGAACAACAATCTGCATAGAAGTAGGTAATGCCTTCAGAAAGTTTGCTAATGACGGGTCTGATACTGCAGTTTGAGCTTGTAAAAGGCTCTTTACAGTTTTTTTAGCCATTTTCAGTGCTGAGGATACATGTTCTTTTAAAGATAGATTAGAAATATAGGCTAAAGGCTCAGGGACAAACCCAGCTGATCATGTGCAAACTACACAACTGTTTGTCATGCATTATATATTTCCTTATTAGGGAGTCCGAGAGCTTCCCACCTTCCATCTGAAATAATCATTAAAATGATGGGTTGTGTACTTTACTCCTTCTAGTTTTACCAGTAACTTCATTTAATGTTTTCCTGCTATCTCCATCATACTCCTCTAATTTACTTTGAAAGTTTTTCTTCTTTTGTCGATTAATTTTTGTCTCTTTCTTGTTTCTAAACGACCGCTGAGCCTGCCAATCTTCCAGATGGTATAGCCTGTATTCAGCTGATGATCAAGCCAAGGTGTGCTGATGTTTTTCACACACATTTTCTTCATAAGAGCATTTTTATCCCAAGCATTCATAAATAAATCCATAAACTCGCCCAGTGCAGCTTCTGCATTCTCAACATTAAGCTCAGAGTTGATTTTTGATTATGTCCTTAATAAATTCATCCTCTGAAAAAGACGTATAGATTATTTTAGCCCCGGCCGTCCTCAATTTAAATGCTACAATATTATGGTCAGTGAAGCCCACTGGTACAGATATAGTTTCTAAACATTCTTCTGGTTTTTAAGGTAAATAAATCCAATTTAAGATAGATAAATGCAGTGGACCCTGGAAAGTTCAGATGGGAATGTTTCAGTCTCCTCCTGGAAAACCTGGAGGAAGATGCGACTGAGGGCGAACTGTGGACGTGGGTCTGGACACCCAGCTGAACATGACAGGTGGATCATTTATTTAACATTTTAAAGTCCCATCTTCAACATTTGCATTATTTCTATTTTTAAAAGATTTAAAAATCTTAAAATTCCCACGAATGCAGCAGGATGGAAGCTCTTCCTCTCTGAGGAGCATCAGCACATTAAGATGCTGATGCAGCTGGAGGCTTCACTTATCAGGATGGCATTTAAATGTAATTTGCGTCTGTAGAGATCAGCGTCAGTGTGTTTAGATAATGATATTCTTATAATACGTGTGTTACTGCCAGCTGTCAGTGTGGCCTTGCTCAGTTATGGATGTCATCTGTGATTTAAGCATCCAGCTGCAGTTTGTCCTTTGGGCTCCTTGACAACAGCGTCATCTTAATGACCTCTCTCCCAGATAAAGACTAAATAATTCAGTTTTCACCGGTGATGCTGCCGAAGTCGACGGCTGAAGGATCATGCAGACCTCGTCCTGCCTGCAGACAAGACCAGTGATGTGTTCACTGGCCGTTTTAAGGCCCTGAGGAGATGTTTTAATAGCTCTTGATGATGACAAGGATGACTTATTCAATCATATATGAGCATATATTATCTTTTCACTCGGCAGGAGTCTGTTGAGGAGTAACAGCTGATGATTGCCCAACTTTTAATGATGCCAACATTTTCTTTTTTTATCATCACTTTTCTAATTTGATCTGAAACCTGATCTTGCTGATCTGTGAGTGAACACAACCTCTTTCACAACATGTGACACGAACAGTGTTCAGATGACCAGCCATCGCCATGGAAACGGCAGAAGTCCCATCTGAACTGAAGGAACCTGGTTTAATAACTGCTCGGTTTCCTCTTTACCACTCCGGAAGTTAACTGGCTGGTTTTATTTCTCGTGGTTCAGTTTTAGAAACTGTCTCCTTGAATACTGTTTGTTAGTAGGGCTTCTCGATTATAGAAAAAAAAGTAATCACGATTATTTTGATTGAAATTGAGATCACAATTATTTAACACGATTATTAATTATTCACTTTAATAATATAAATTTATTAAACAAAAGTTGAACAGTGACTTTTAAACGATGTTGTTTTTATGATTTCCAACATTTGAGAAAACACAAATTTCTCTCCCATAAGAAACCATTAAAGTGGAGCTTCGTATTGACAAACAAATAAAGTGCAAATGATGATAAATAACAAAAGATGGACATAAAGTGCAAAAATATACAGTATAAAAATGAATAGAAAAACATAAACTGTGTTGTAGTGAACTTCCACACCATGATGCAACTGTTATTCTACATACATTGGTAAACAATCCAACATAAAGGCCAGTTGTATAGCTTGACTATGCAGTAGTCTATCAACCTGATTCTGAGGTATGTAAATTTAGGTTAGCTAGCTGCCTTGAAAAAATCCAATAAAACACCAAAAGGAATCGCTTTTCAAAGAAATAAATAAAACTAGTAGGCCCAAGTCCCACGCTATCACACCCTAGCTTAACACAGTACGGCTCTAGCAACCTCTTAAAGGTTCTTAGCCAGAAACACTGTTTACATGCTCTGGTTTTAGAGATGCACGCAGGCAGGTGACATGTCCACCTGTGCTGAAGACCCTTTCTGATGAGGCACTTGTGGCTGGGATGCAAAGATATTTCTTTGCCAGGATGGAAAGT
This sequence comes from Rhadinocentrus ornatus, assembly GCA_037177495.1. NCBI lineage: Eukaryota > Metazoa > Chordata > Actinopteri > Atheriniformes > Melanotaeniidae > Rhadinocentrus > Rhadinocentrus ornatus. The sequence continues at coordinate 4,057,366 of JBAMHW010000016.1, read as the reverse complement.
CGTGGGAAGAGTTTCTCTGATGGCTTCCACCACTCCAGTGGGTCTTCCTCAGTGTCCAGTGTTGCTGCCTGGACGTAGGCCTGAAGCTCAAGAGCCATGGCCTGGTCCGGCTGCAGAGCATGTCCTGCACTGGGAGCTGTGCTGTCAGGGACCTTGAAGAAGCAGCTTAGGCCCTTGCTCCGCTTCTTTAGGTTAGCGTTAGCAGCAACTCCATCACTACGGTCGCCTTTAAGGGGAAAAACATTAAATGAAGGCAACACAGAAAGAGGAACTCATTTTATTCTTCTCTGATTTGGGTTTTTAACACTAAGCTAAAATGACAAAATTATTACAGTTTTACTGCACAATAATTTACTTAATTGTATACTGACAATTGTGTATGCTTAATTTTGTCTAATCATTAGTATGAATTAGATTTTTATGATGCTTATATTTACCTTAATGGTCTTCATTTCTGTGGTCAGTCTGGCTTTGATTGACTCTTGGCTCCTCCCACTGGCATATCTCTGTTCGAACCTTGGGTCCAGGGCAAGCAGCTCTTGTGTTGGTGGGTCACTCTAATTTTCTTTCAGAGGTGGAGTGTTAGTTTACAAAAGACACGCTCACATGCTGCTCTCCAGAAAGTGCATCAGTAAATTCAACCATGGGGGCCCAGGGTCTTGTTGATGGCCACCAGGACATCAATGTCCTGCCATGAGGGAATGTGGGGCCTGGTTCCTCGATCTTGGGAGAGGACCTGGGCAATGGCTTTCTGCTGCTCGAGGACTCTGGAAACCACGGCCTGCCTAGATCCCCATCTGGTTGGACATTCAGTCTTTAACGAGTGGTCAGGCAGCTTCAGGTTCTTCTGTGCCTCTCTCAGCTCTTTCTTTTTTCTCCAACTGTAAGAAAAGGTGCTGACCATTTTCTTGCAGACCCTCATGGCGCTCTCAGTCCTGTGATCTTTCATGGCCCTCTCTACGAGAACATTAAAATGATCAGGATGATTATGATTTGATTGTGTGTGTTGGCCTACTCACCTATGGCCAAATGGAGTCTATGTCCAAAGCACTGGAGTCTCATCCAGCCATTTAGCTGGGCAGCCAGTGGGATTTTCAGCGTTGTCTGTGGTAATACAGACAGGTTTTCTTTCATCCAGGTCCCATGTAGCCAGTATTTGTCTCAGACCAGCAGCAATGTTGTGCCCAGTGTGGCCTTCTGGGAAAAATGACGTTTAAACATTGAGTTTTCATTTTGAAATCCTTGTCAATAAAATGTAGCATGAGGCTTATGTACGGCTCGGTGGTGCGGCTTGACCACAGGTCCGTAGTGGTGGCCAACTATTGGACTGTAGCCACGTCCTTCACAACAGCCTCACGACTGTCGTCATACAGGGCAGGAGAGACACGATTAAAACGGTGACGAGATGGCAAGTTATAACGTTTGCCCAAAGTGTTTATTAGTTTTTTAAACCCGGGGTTATTCACAGTGCTGATTGAGCGCGGGTCTTTGGCGAGACAACGTTATGCCGTTTGTTATATCTTTGTGTCTCTGGGAGCTGGTGGAATATTTGGTCGCGTTAGAAAGCCTGAATGGATGTCTGTGAAGCTGAAGCAAGAGTTGAGGGGGGTTTTCTCTCTCTGCTCCTTCACTGCTTGATCGTAAACCACTTTGTGAGCCGACTTAAGATGATGAAACAAATTCGTAGTGTTGCTCTGTGGTGCGGCTACGACAGCATTACACTCTATCGCTACTTGATCCACATCTGATTCTGCGAATCCATAATGTTTCCACACCACTGAAGTCGTTTTACCTCTCTTCTCTACCAACGGCTCGCTTTCTTCTGCCATTATTCTCTTGTCTTTAACTTTGCTCAACTCCTCTTCAGTCTAACGAGGTGCTCGCAACTCACGTTCAATAAAACTAAAGCGGTCGGAGCAGTGGGAGGAGTTTGCACCAGAGCGCAGCAACTGAAAAGCCCCATTTTTTAGTTAATTTAGTCCGCCAACCTCAGCAGGTACTGTATATATCCAGAAGATGAGCCACCATAAAGACAAATCACAGTTTGGTTGAAACGAATACAGAAGATAACCGGAACAATGCACTTGCTTTATTTATATATACACATATTT
>JBAMHW010000016.1:4031666-4055155 GCA_037177495.1 Rhadinocentrus ornatus | reverse complement strand
GCTTTATTTATTTTATTTATTGCAGGTCATATCGTCATCGCAAGTTTCAACAGTGTTATCGCATCTTTTACTGATATTGTGCAGCCCTATTGGTAAGCATAGAAGAATGTTAAGCAGGTCATACATAAATGTAACATCCCTGGTTTTTAGAACAGTTAGCATCTTTATATTTAGGCAATATTCTCCACTAAAATTGCTTCACACAGCTTATTAGAATAAGCAACGCTGGAAAATAGAGCATGGCTTGTAAACATATTGTGTCAACATTTGCAAAAAATTAGATTTTTTTTTTGTATTATATTAAATTAAAATAATTATTTTATACACTGCAAACCTGCAAACAATAAGTGATTAACTTATTTTTATACTGAAGGTTTAAAGACTAAGTTAACATTGTCTGTTAAAATCATTTTAAATTGCCATTTTCAGTGAAAGAAGTTGAGTGAGTAGCTGTTTCTGTCTCCTGAGTAGCTCAGAGTGTAAAGCTTGCAGGGATAAAGCAGGACGGTTCAGTTACAGCGGGTAATTTCTCTGCTCTTTCTCATTGTCTCTTTATTTCTATAGGGTTAAAGAAACTGAAGCGTGTTTAACCCTTGACCCCTTCAGACAGGAAGTGAGTGACACAGGGGCTCATTGCTCAGCGCTGTGGCTCACCTCAAGTGGAAATACCTGTCATCAAGTGTGTGTTGTATGTCAGAATACAGCTGACTCTGACTCTGAATACAGCTGACTTTTACTAATTGTGTAATGTTTGCTGTTTAGATTTAAGAAAAATTTGGATTTCTGTCCATCCGGGGTCTGTGTGCAAAAATGTCTGTGTGACGTCTTACCTCAGGCTGTGTGTTAAATCGTGTGTAATTCATCATTATCCCTGTCAGTGTTTGTGTCTGACAGAAGCTCCAGTCCCTGCGGACACGAGCAAGCAGCCAACAAGGGGTTAGATATACAGGTGTGTCTCACATGTGCAGTATGTCTTCCTGTGAATTTGTTCACTTGTCTCTTTCTGTTTATCAGGGGTACAACACCCCAAGGCTGCAGGGGTGACAGCAGGTTGGCTGCAATCATGGAAGTAGTTACACAAAGTGATGCATATTAGCTGGAATTAAAAGAACATAAACTATTTGCATTTTCCACTGATTACCGTACGTGAAAGCGAAAGACGTGCGATGTAAGCTGTCAGGCTTGTTTTGAATTGTCAAACCGCTCCAACTGTCATGACTTTGGAGAGCTTTCAGTCACACATGACAGTCTGCGGGTTTCTGCCAGCACTGAAGTTTGGCTCAGGTGAGCAGCCTCCACCTGAGCCATACACAGCTGTGACTATTGTGTATTTTGCTGTAATGGTTATGATAAGTTTTGGTGTCAGAGTGATGGCCAGATTACTTGCTTGGTTTCATCTGTCTGAGTTTTTTTTTTTCTTTCTTCCTTTTATACCTTGTGAAAATATTTTCCGGGCTTACAATGATCACTGTCCATGTGTGAAATCCCGCTTTGCATAATCCACAGGAATCAGGAAGAAAACCAAAACTAAAAGGTCACATAAGAGCTCTGGTAGAGGACAGTAAATCAAGATTTAATGAATTAATTATGTTGTGTTTATAGATGTGTAAGTCCATGCGGCTACCTGCAAATGGAACACTAGAAGTTGTATTTTTGTCACAGAATATGCCCAGCATGCAAGTGACTTTAAAAACGGACGTCACCCAGGAAAACTGTTCAGAACTGTGCTGGATTGTGGTGTCATGTCAAAAACAAACTATGTAAGTCCCAAAACAAGTTTTACAGCTGCAGTTGTGATGGGACAGATATTTGTTTTTAAATGTAGCTTTAACACAAAGGCCAGTTTTGCTTTAATAGCAGTGTGTTGTGTATGCTAGCATGGTATAATAAAGGACTTTTTTTGATTTATTTTCTATCCCCAAGCATGTATTTTTATAAAAAAAAAAAAGATTAAGGAAAATGTATTCAGATGAGCCTCATCCTTGGGTCTTTCATATGACAGTGGCAAACATAATGAAAACCATTCCATCCTGCTTCCATACATATCATTTTGTGCAGCACTACTGAACTTTTGAACCCACCTGTACTCTGAGCTCTCTCCAGCCAGAAAAGGTCAGTTCTACATTGACTCTGACACTTATATCTTGCTCTGTCACTTTCTCTTTTTATTTTCCTTTTCTCCAATAATGTCCTCTTGTGTTTCCTTGAATCAGCCATGATGCACGTTAAAAACGTGCCAGTGTGTTGATATCCAGTTGCTAATGTGTGACACTGTGCTGCAAAGCAAAGCTCCGCTCTAAAGTTATTTAACGTCACAGAAGTAAAAGTTGCTATCTCAGCCTTGGACACTGCAGGGCAACATGGCTCCAGGAATGTACATAATAAATGTCCTTGTGCCATCTAAAGGCACGAAAAACACAATTTTTAAGGTCAGAAAGGTAAACAGTGCTACTTTAAAAGTAGTATAAATAATTTTGGCAATGGTTTTCTGTAATTCAGGCATGGCAGTGTGTCTAAAGGCCAGTGTTGAGTCTTTATTGTAGAATTCTAATATTCAGTGTTACTCCTTTATAAATCATTTCTTCTATTTTTAAATAGAATTTAATTATACCTTAGCTCTGAATATGTTGGTGTATTTCATATGCTGGGTTGAATAGAATCCAACTTAGTTATTGATATGCTTCCTAAGAGTGACAATGCATGTGTTAAGTTAATATTATTATTTTTATTTTTTATTTTAATGGCTATTTTACGTTAACTTGAACCTGAATGATTTATCCCAGTTTCCAGTTTGCGCCATTTGGTTTTGGAAGCTTTTGATTATTGATGTATTTTTGGACCACACAAACCATGTTTGTCTGTGCCCAAAAGGTGTGTATATCTTGGAGTTGTTGTGTGCCTGCGTGCGTGTTGATGCTTGTGCATGTCTGTGCTAAAGCATCCTAGCCGTCATACTTCCAAGTTCATGTGTCGCTGGAGGGCATAAACTGCTGTGGGTTGAGTGACAGCGCTGTGGTTTCTGTCCAACCCCTGATGAAGAGGAGGAGGAGGGCTGCAGAAAAATGGGAAGCTGTCTGTCTTTGTGTCTCTCCATCTTGTCAGTGTGTGCACAACTTTTCCACTGTAATTTTCTCAGCTCACACTCTGGCATTTAAGAGGAATCGTGATTGAAAAACATGATTTTTCTGTTCTTTGAGACATTATAGGTTTTGACATTATATAGTTATAGGGTATAAGTTGAAACCACTTGAAGAGATCTTCATCTTTAGGTTGCTTCAGAGATGATCTGTATGGTGTTAAGTATTGGGTTTGACTGGGCTGCTCAGGGACAGTTGGAGACTTAACCATAAATCTCTTAGTTGGGTTTTCTAGCCAAAATGTTAGGCAGTATTCATACTGCTGCAGGGAAATACCCTGGTTCTTATAATCTGTAAGATCTAGAAGTCATCTTTGTGTATTGACAGTTTGGAGTGATTTCCATCTCAGCCTCCTGGCAGCCGGGTGTGCTAGCCAGCAGCACCTATGCATCGCATTCATTCATCTGTTTGTTTTATTTCAGAATTTTATTGTTTTGCATTTTATCAGATCAAATTAAAGGTTAATAAAGATGAGGTCACATCATAAGTATTCAAGGTAAAAAAAACAACATTCAGGCAGTCCAAAGAAAGAAGATTTAATTGTTCAGTTTGTGGAGAAAAGCAACAAATCAAAACATGACATTTAATGTCATTCTGGTTTAATAGAATCCAGTTATTGTTTTTTGCTAGTCAGTTCAGGCTCTATGTATGAAACAAAGTCATTGCATGATCACGCTGACAAATCGCCAGTTCTCAGTGGCATGAGTGGGAGGTTATTTATCTATGTGGTGTGTCTTGATTGACAGAGAGGAATCATCACTTGAGGTTCCCATGTATCAAATGATTTTGGCTTTGTTTGTCACATACTAGCATTCCCTGCTGTTCAATCTTATGCTGTCAACACGAGCAATCATCCTTTTGTTTTAAATGTACAAGTTTATTCTTGTGCAAACACAAATGAGTGTGAAAAGCAAGAGCACCGCATACCACTGATGCTGCACGGGCTTGTGTGACAGTGTAGTTTGTGTTGCATGAATATAAACAGACAACACTTGAATACACAGTTTGTTACTGCATGATTATCTGTTTGTTCATGCAAAAAAAGGAACAACACTGATCAAATAAGTCCTGCTCTTATCTTTGCTCAGTCCATCCATCATCCTCTGCAGCTACAGATTGGATTCTAGCTGTGTAGCAGTGCAGATGTTCATTGTTTTTTTGTTTTTACAACAATGTAATGCTAAAACTTTGTTCCGGTTTTCTGGTCAATTTTATATATTTAAGTCGGCCAAATGCAAAACAGAAGGGCTCTGCTGCTGATATAACACGTGGAAAAATGTATGGGATTTTAACAAAGCAGTTGCTCTGCCTGTTTTGTGTCTTTTTTCTATCTAGAATGCAGGTAAGAATCAAAAGCTCCCACAACTAAAAATAGCTCCGTTGACGCACCACACCTCTGCATCTGTCAACTGCCTGTCCATGAGTGCATGTGTGAAACTTTAAATTTTACACTTCCTTCTTACTCCAGATGGTTGTCATTCCAACAAAGAGACGAGCATAACGAATTAACCAGAACTGTTCCCGGCTGCATATTCTCGTACGTCATTAGTCATGTCGTCACTTGATGAGAAGCTCAGACAAAGGTTCTACTGATCCACAGGAATAAAGACACTGAGTGTTGTGGTTACCTTTTTATGACAGTTGGCAAGGGAGTCGACCCACCTGTTGAGGTAATCAGGGAGACAAAGACATATCTGACTGATCTACTTACTAAATTATGTTTGGCATTGTCAAGCTTACCTGAGCTTAAAAGACAATTCTGCCCTTGTATACTCTGACTCTGTTAGATATCAGCATTGATCTTGAATGCATTCCTCATAGCTTTGAGATTAAATGTTGTGACCTGCCCTTATACCTTTGGTTGAAGATCTCACAAGTCTCTTTTTTTTATTGTTTATACAAATGTGGCAGATTTAATTTAAATTATAATTTTATTTTATATTATTTATTTTATTTTTTAATGTTGACAGCTGTTGAAATCAAGTTAATGCCTAGCAGAATACAACAGAAAAGCCTCATCTAATCATGATTGCATGCTGTAATCAGGTCTACCTCAGAAATAAAAGTGTATTTATTTTAATTAATTAATTGAAAATAAATTTAAGTAACAGTCAAAACTTTTTTGGTTACAAATAAAGAATCTGCTCTCTCTGGCTCTCAAACTGGACTGCCACCCTTGTCCCAGTACACATGCACAACAGGGGAATTGAGCTGACTGAAGTATGCCTGACTCGGTCATACTCTGGACTGTGAGAGAAAACTAACTTTCTCTGTAGGTAAATTTTGTATGTGTAAGTATAACTGATACGGACATCTGTATGATGATGACTTGGGTGGTTGCCTTGGGGATTTGTCAGATGATGCTGTGGTTAAAAAATAAGGATTTTATTACAGGAAAGCAACATTCTGGAAAGACTTGACTGTAAGTTGACACATGGTGCTAATGAGCTGATTTTCTGACACTTTTAGCCATCTGACAAAAGAAACAGAAAAAACATGTGGATGAAAGCTTTATTAGGAATTCAGTTGTATTAGTTTATACCTACTTATGTTTTTACAAAAATATGCAGAAGTATGGAAATTATGTGTAGTTAAGCATTTTATTTGTTCCAACTGACATGATTGCATGCAAGTCAAATTTTGGTTATACTAACACAAGATAATTTTTTTTTCCTGCTGCAATGTGAGCAGGCACACTTGAAAACATTCTTAGCTTGTTAACCAGAGTGAATTTAATGTTTTAGGGCCACTATGTAGGCAGAATTGTCAAAACTCAGTTGTCAAGGAATATTATGATGCCAACTGATATTATAGCTTTCCCACAGAACATAGGCGTACCAATACATAATCGTTAACAACTCTCATGCAACAATTATGCATAACAGTTGCAATTGTGCTTTGCAAATATTTCTTTACCACTCTTTTTGCAAAGACCACCTTACCTCACCTTTTCCAGAAGAAGAAAGAGTTTTTGCATCTCTGCCTCTAGTGCAACCAAGGACCCCATGCTTATCAGCCACGGGCAACAATACTTCCATTCTCTCTTTTGCTGACTGCTCCAGCCAGCAGCAGCCTTTGGCAGCAACCTTGACCGTCTTCCCTGCCCCTTCTCCGGCAGGTGTAACAGAAGAGCTGAGTTGTCCAGCGTGATACTCGCTAGCCTCTTCCTCTGCTGTTAACATTATTGTTAAACTCATCTCCAGCTTCTTTTGACTTGTCAACTGTATGAGATGTAGTGGCTACATCTGGCTGGCCTGGCTCTTTCAGCCTTTAAGTAAATCCTAAAATTGTTAGGCTACCTTGCTTTCTTTTGGACATTGTGTATAGTTATTAGCAAAGTGTGTAAGCTTTATTTACTCCTTTATTTTGTATTTAACGTAGGCCTACAAGAAGTTTAACTTGCACGCTTCAGTGGTCACAATAATTATAGCATCCACAGTAATACTTTAGGCTACGGTGAATTTGTGAGCAATCACCATACATTTTATTGTCAGTTTTATATAGCTCCCCCAAAATTTCACAAATCCTGTTTCTAGGGGAGCTCATGTTTCATTAAGGGGAGCTATAGCTGCCCCAGCTCCCCTGTGGCACCCTGGCTATAATGACAATAGTAATTATCAGAAAAATTGATGAAGCCAGCTTTGAGTCGATCCAAGCTATTTTTAGACCAGAGTATCATTCCAGAGTATCAACAAAAACACATCTAATTATAAAACAAGCAAAAAGAACTTTATTGTTTTTACCACAAGTGTCTTTCAACATTTATTTTCCCCCTAACTCCTCTTATACACAAAATCTGCAGCCAGGCCTCATTCAAAATAACATAACTTTTATTTCAACTTCTATTCAAGGTTTTGAGGATCGCACTGATATAAAACATGTCAAATAGAACTGTGGGAAAATGTGTTTGAAATGACAAAAACGCTTGAAAATCTCCCTCTGATGATACGGCACAGCCATGAAAACATGGAGGTTTTTATAAGTCAACCAGTGTAAGCATCATATAGTTTCAGCGAAGGGTTGAACCAAAAAGGCAGAGACATAATATATGTGTATGAGATACTGTCATACAGAGTGGAAAATTCTATTTTTTTTCACTTCAAGGCTGCTTGCAATGAAATCCAAGAAGGAAAATCAGGGTTCAAGAGTTTAGAGCTGGATGATATATTCAGCAAGTTCATGTATTGAGTTCTCTTACGTATAATCTATATACTGTAAATTTAAGTTATTTTGTTATGGATGCGATAAAATGAGGCCAGCTATGGTCATGGCATGTATTTAGCAGTCACCAGAGATGATAAACATCCAGGGTAATATGGCAGCATTTTTTACCACTGAAAATTACCACTCTCAAGTAAAACAATTGTCTAAATGGGAGATATTTTTGGAATAACTTTCTTTAGAGTTATTTTTATCATTGCTTTCATTTGTGAAAGAAAAAAAACAATTGCAGGAATTGTAGGTTTAATAAAGTTGGGTTGGAGTGTGTTGTAGACACTACTCCAGCCTATGACAAGCCCCTCATATGAAACATACCAACCTCTGGGATCGCTGTGGTATCTTTGGTAGCAGTAGACACAGGGCACTCGGCGCTTAGGCTTCGGTTAAGAAGCAGAGCCGGTTTTGGGTTTCATTTTACTCCATGCAGGCGGTCCAGACCTCATAAATCTGCTCCCAGGGTCCTTGTAGTGCTGTCTCCAGCACACAGAAGGAGGATTGCAGTTTTTTTGATGTGAAGAGAATGATACAAGCTGCTTGGAGCTACTGTCAAATGTTGCTGACATTTTTTTAAAGAAAAAAACATCCCATTTCCTTACCAGTAAGTGCTTCTACTGTCTGATATTACACACACAATAACATTAGTGTAAGAACCATTTCACAGATGCAGGAAGGGACCGTAAGATTGCAGAAACCACTGTCAGAGCCCACTATAGGGGACAGCCTTCATTGTAACAATGAGAAAAACAGGTATGGCTTCACATACGTGTGCTGCTAACATAATGGCTCCTGGCAGGCGGTTGTTCATGCACTGTGCCCCAGAGAAGATTTTCACAGTCGGTCTGCTTTTTGCCTAATATTTGCTACTTAATGAAGCCTGAAATATGGTTGCTGTTTCAGTTTCCCAATATTAGGTTGGAATTCTCTTTCATCATCCAGTTGAGAGGTTACTAAAAGTAAAAACAAATGAAAAGATGCTCTTGAACCTATCGGTTGTTTATTATTCTGCAGTTTTGTGGGTTACGGTCCATTCTTCTTTATGCTATTCCTTTTTTATTAGGATTTTAAATTACTGGGTTAGTTGTAAAAGACAGCATTGTTGATGAATACTCTGCAATGAAAAACTATTAAAGTAGATTACTTGGATTTTAAGATAATTTCAGATTTGAATATTTTATTATCACATAAAGCAAAATTCCTTTTATCAGCACAAACCATATGCTCATCAACCAACATTGTTTTTGCAGAAACCTCAGCTGTGCTGAGGTGCTTTTCTCCATTTAACTCCTAGCTCTGACCATGCACTGCTTCCTGGTGTAAAATCCATCAGGTCTGCAGGTTGTTGGCAGTAGGAGATGCAGGAGTTTGGTTTGAGCATCAATTTAAAGTGTTAAACTAGTTACAAGTCAGAGCTTGTTTTGCACAACAAACAGCAAGGCCAAATAGATTCCCATTAGGAGAAGTAGGAAAATGTAAAATGTCATTTCATTGATCTCAGTTGGCTCAACAATTGTAAAATTTCTAAACTTTGAGTAACAAAGTGCTTAAATGCCCCTATCTCTTTTAAAAGTTTAATAAGTGTACAAAAAAACATCACAATCAATTTAAGACCCATCTGACCCAATACTGTCCGACAGCTTTTTGCTTTTCTCTTTGTAGACAAAAATCTGGTTTTGGTCAGGCATCAAAAATTCATTTTTAGGTTTACTTATGAAAAAAAACCAGTCAAGAACAATTAGGGATATAAAACATATGGCTGGGTTTAGGCCACTTTGTGTCACTGTGTCACCCAGGCCCCGCTCAGCTCACGCTGCCTCAGCAAGGAGCCCCCCACAAACATCCAGGGAAGGTGGGAATAGAGCCGCAGCTTCTCTGCGTCGAGACAGTGATAGTTCATGCATCTGGTTATGGTGCACCCTGTTTATCTTCTTTCTGGCCATGAAACACTTTTAAGTTCCCCTGGAGGAGCTGGAGAGTGTTGCTGGGGTAAGGGATGGATGGGTTTCCTCCTGGATGGATGGATGGTTGATGACTGGATTTAAATACTGATCTACAGCCATACATAGATGAAGCTCTCTTTATTCACTACACCTTTAAATAGGCTGCTGAATGATGCAATAGGCATCCACTTTTACAGCTCAACACTATTATAATGATTAGAACAGAAGTTTTCCTTTTAAGGTTTTTTTTTCACTTTCTTACAAAGCTGTCACAGAATCCATCAGTCAGAGTCAGTGACCTGCCAAAAAGTTTGACCCGCTAAATACGTTTAACTGGACTCGCAGATCTAATTTCACTTGAGTCTGTGTGATGAGGCATTCACCTTCATTTGTCAGTTATCATTCAGTTAAATATGGTTTTGGACAATCTGGCCCTGTCTGATCGGCAGCGATCCGGAGGAATGAGCAGCTATTATTATCCTGCTTTACGTCTCTGGCAGTGCGGTGGTGTCAGTCAGAGGCCAGCGGTGGAAGCCAGGGGGGCTGGTTAGGACTGCTGGCTCTCCGAGGTGCTTCATCTCAGGACTGAGGCAGCAAGACCTCTAACTGAACCGCAGCCATTTGGATGGAGAAGTGCTGAGGCAGCGAGCTAGGGCCATTTCAATGGGTGGAGTTCCTATACTGTACTACAGGTCTAAAAACAAGAGGAGGTGGCTGTCGGCTGGGAGCCAGACTAGAACTTTATGATCATGCAGACCTCGTCCCTGTGCTCAGATTCACACATCATTGTCAATTATTCTGTTTTACTCCACACTTGTTTCTCAATGGTGGTAGTTAATACCAGCATCTGTGATCAATTTGTTTGATTTATGTACTAGAAATTAGTCTGTTTTAAAAGAAGCATTTGTCTGTGTTTCACCCTGTCATTTTGGGTGTTAACAAAAAGACAGAGCTTAAGGATTCCTTGGATTCTTCTTAGTAGAAACCAGTGATAAGGGAAAATGCAAGGCAATGAGAGTCCTGAGTGTTCTGACAGCAGTTTGGCTCTTTGATGGATGGAGGTGAATGTTTGAACACCAGACAGACATAAAGAAGCAAATGTCTTTTATGAGCAGCGTGATTTATACATTGAACAAACTTTATCGAGCTCCGCCGCCTGAATTCATGACACTTTGACACACGAAACTGGCTATCACTGCTGAATTTGAGTGTTTGGCCAAGTCTTGCAGTGCTTTTACACAAAAGAAGCGTGAAATTATTAGCAGTTTTTTAAAAGGTTTCCGTACCTGAGGGTGGGGAAATCGGGTTGTTCTTTTTCCAAGATGGTTCATAGTAAAGCCATTTGCTGTCTGGAAAGCTCTCTGACAGTCCGGGTCTCTGTCGGTGTGGATGGAAAATGATAGAGAATAATAAAAGACAAGATTGTAAAAGCTGCTGCATATTTTTACCCTTCCCTGAAAGTTTTCAGGGACCAGCTTTTGCATATTAGATATTAATATTGGTTAATCTGCTCCCAGAAACCTTTATAAAAATAGTCCAAACTGTTGTGTAACCTTTTTTTAAATCCCTGAAACCTTAATCAAAATTGAAAAGCCCAGTCCAGTTATGTGTTTACAGTTGAAAACATCTAAATAGAAAATCTGAAGACCGCATCTGGAAATGGACATGACCTGTAATGTTTTACTGTAGCTCTTTTTGTTTTGATATTATTGAATGCTCTAGTTTTTGATCATATTTAAGTAAAATGTCTGTCTGGATCTCTTACGATAGGCAAGTTTAATCAAAATATCTGTAAAAAAAGAAAAACACTTGTGGAGACGGATGAGTGCTTTTGGATTGGTGATGATTGCAGCACTTTTTACATCCTCAGTTGAAGCACGACCCCTCTTCCATCAGACCAAGCACACCTTTAACATTGGCTGCCGCATTTATTGAAGAAAATTAACCTTTTGCATGCCATTTTTATTTTTCCATAGACTTATCTTCCCCTAATAAGTCCAAACTTACTCTTTTTTATCAACTAATTGACATAATTGTTGTGTATAGCTAGTCCACGATCAGATTTAATATATTTTTTTTGCCTTTTACTATTTCTTAATATCTGTAATGCTTTTGTTTTATGCAAAGCACTTTGAATTGTCCTGTACATAAAATGTGCTGTACAAATAAACTGCCTTGCCTAAAAAATCAAAAATATTGAACAGCCTCTGTCAGCATGTGTCAAAGTGAAAATAGGCCTTTCTTCTATACAAAAACAAACCCTATTAACTGTTATATGACACCTACTGATAATGATTATTTTAAATGCAGTAATATTATTGTTAAACTATATATTGTTACTGAGACAAGAAAAAGTATTTTAGTCATTCTTTACTTTAATTTTTTACATTTTTCTAGTAAGTACATTTTACCACTAAATGGTGTTTCTTGTTAGCAGCCAGCTTTAAATTTTTTCTACGATAAAGATTGGCTCGGTCTACTTTAAATACCTTTGAGTGTCTGAAAAAAGAGCAAGAAATGTTTTTTATTCGAGCATCAAAAGGAAACTTTTCTATAAGGAGCTGCAGTATAACATCCATTGTGATTGAATGTTATCCCACAACTGTAGTAAACTGTGATATTGATATTGAAAATATGAACATAGGCTATAAATGTATTTGTCCAAAGTATTTTGTTGTGCAATCAAATGATCATAATAATAATCCTTTAGTAGACCCACGGTGGGAAAATTCTTTCTCTGTATTTAATTCATCCTAGTTACAGGATGGGTTACGTTGGCAGTGGGGTGCCAGATTCCAACAGTCGGGGGTTAAGGGCCTTGCTGAGGGGACCCAAAATAGTTTTTATCTTAGTTGCCATGCTTCGGACTGGAACCCAGGTTCTTCAGACCCAAGCCCACCTCTGTAACCACTAGGCTACCACAAAGCCTGACGAGAAATGTCAATGTAAGAAATTCTTCCATAAGAATGTGAAAGTACTAGAATACAGCAGAAATCTGAATATTATATTTTCCTGAAAAAGATCCAGAAATTAACAAGTTAAAGTCACAGCAGCAGATCTTTCTTGATGTTAGTAAGATCAGTAGATGTATGTCTCTGGCTGTAATGGGCTAGTCCAGATCATACCCCGCCTCTCGCACCATGGCACGTGGGACGGGCTCTGCCCCCGTGATGCTGAACAGATCTACTGTTGGCCTGTATGTTCGTCATTGATGCACTCTCATTTACATGTGCCTCCTTATCTGATGATAACCAGTCAGGTCATAACTTCCTGTCTGATTCTTTGCTCCAGCTTCATGAAGTCGTTCTGCCGTTAACAGACACTGTTAACTGTACATTAACAGACTAGTACTGGTGTGTAAAATGTATTTAAAAACACTCACATCTACAAAGCTTGTGTCTATCCATCTATCTAAACATGCAGAGATTTTATTGGAGTGTGTGTTTCAATGATCATCTGTCAGCTGTAGACATTAAGCTCTTGCTCCGTGTACTTATGTTCTTCAGGAATGGCAACACGATCAAAAGCAGATTTCTGTCAGCAAAAATTCATTTGTGCTCACTTCACCACCATACTCTGCGGTTCTCTGTAGTATATGAATCATATCGAGTGACTTGTCTGGCTTTTGTTATGACTGTCCACATATATGATAAAGTTCCTATATGCTGCTTTGTATTTAACTGTTTCCTTTAATGATGTTGCCATGTTTTTCAATGTGAACACACAGAGACCTCATTGATTTATTTATTAGATTAATAATAACAGCATCATTAGATTTATTTTTTTTTACCTCAAATTTACTGGAGCACAAAGAAACTTTAATCAGAAATGTTGTTGGTGTTTCTATAGCATAATTGTCCTTCTGCAGCCAGGATCAGAGGCATTCTCTGGTCTTCATGTCCACCCAAGTTTTGTAAGAGTTCAATCCATCAGCCAACCACTGCAGAGGTTTGATGACATGTTTCAGAACCACAGCCACTTAGTATACACTTGTATTTTGTTTGTTTTGTTGTTTGCATGCTTTGAGACAGAAGCTCAGATTTACTGCAGTTAAGTCCAGGTTCTGGGTACCTTTGAGCTTTTGTTAAAATCTCTTTATTATTCATCAAATATCTATATCAGCAACCAAGAAAAATAGACAAATTTGAAATGAAAGCCCTGCACTTTTAATGTCATTTTACTTGTAATTTCACCTTATTTAAATCTTTATATCAGGTCACACCATTGTTTTTCCTTTTCCATATCATTAACCTCATAGCGTTATTGCCCACGTCGTATTTTGGCTAAATTGTAATAGCTGTCTAACTATACTCTCCTGATGTCGCCGATAGACTATGCATCATTGCCCTAAACCTTAAAAAATGACTTAGGCAATTATGCTATGAGGCAAACAATATGATTAAACATCTAGGACTAAATTTACTAGTCTTGGCAAGATCAACAAATCATAAACATTTGTCAACAAAAACCTGCACAGCTTTTAATAGAGACCCCAGCAGCTACATTCACAAAAAAACGGGAAAAAAATAATCATGGTGATAATAGGAACATAATTTACTAACGATGCAGCTGCAGCTTATTTCTCATTGCTACAAAATATGCCATACATGCCCCAAACCACGCATGTTAGGTTAATTGTGTGGCCATAAGATGGACTGGCAACCTGTCCGGGATGTACCCTGCCGCTCACCTGACACAGGCTGGGATACATTTCACAACACAGGTGAAAATATGAATAATGAAATTCCAGTTGCAGTATTATAATACTTCCATTAAAACAAAGAGCAGGAGACAAATATCTGTTAAACTGTAAAGGTTTATGTGAAGTTGGCATTTCAGGTTTGTTGGAGTTGGAGATTCTGATTCCTTTTATATTTCTTCAGTTATTTAGAAATACCATAACTTGCCAATAAATTAACTTCTTCTTGCTGTTGAAATATTTGGCAGAAAATAGTGCCTGAATCAACAGTGAATTATGTAGCAAAAAATTTAATAGATCAGTCTGCATAAATCATTTAATTATTCTTATCTCTACATTTTGTACTCTGGATGAGAAATTCAAATATATAATAATTATTCTGCAGAGTCAAACATCTCTGTCCATACCTTGGAGATGCAAAGTAAGCACTGTTTATTTATTTATTTTTTCTTCTTCTTTTCTTCAAATGAGACAATGGCTGTGTCCGAATGTCGACCATACTCCCTAACCCCTCGTTTATTACATAGGGCTGCACTATATAGCACACTGCATAGTGCACTCATTGGCTGTGTCCGAATGTGCACCCTACTCCCTACATAGTGCCCAATATAGGGGTCACGCCATTTTGTAGGGGTGTCCGAATGTCCAGAGAAAAAAATTAGTGCGCTCAAAATTACCCACAATGCATCTTGAAAAGTAGCAAGCATCGATGGTCACTAGACGGGTCAATATAGACCACAATGCATTGTGGGCAGAAGCTCAACATGGCGCAAGGAGGCGGAAAACCATTTTTATTGAATAGATATGCAACAAAGAATGAAATGCAACTTAAGGAATAAAAATAAAAATATTTACTGAAATAGCCTCTACTGCTTTTCAATATTTTTGCCAAGTGGTTGTTTTTTTCCTGCAGGAGGTCAAATGTGGCTCTGTGATACCTCGCAGTAACCAGATCCTCTGCTGCATTAAAACACAGACTTTAACTGGAGGAGTAACAGAGACACGCCAACATAATGACACAAAGAGGCCAGCAGAGCTTTGAACATGTTTTTAACCATGTCCACTTCTTTGTGTGAGTGGTCCCTGAGATCAGAGACCTGTCTATCAAGGGGACACTAAAACGGGTGTGTGGGCAAGGAAAAAGGGGGAAGAGCATGTGGGAGAGGAGATGGAGGGTTTCCGATGGATACCACTCCCTTGCCACGCGTGAACTAATGTGAATTTAGGTGACAGAGCCTGTAACCCCTGAGAAAGAATCTGTAAGGGGGAAAAAGGGACGGAGAGAGCTGAAAAATGGGATTGACCCTTAACCCTCGGAGTCTGTAATGTGATCCTGGTATCTCTATTGTGGAGGCGGGATGGGGAGGAGGTCACCAGGGGAAAGGGAAGGTAGCAGCCACACCGTACTGCTGATTAGAACTTCCTGTGGTCAGCCACAGAGCTAAAGCATTAAAACACACGCACACAAAAAAAAACTAGGCACACACACATAAAACTACTCTTTAGTTATCTATGTTTTAGACCAGCAGTCAATATCACCTCATATCTTACATTTTGAAGGCCTGGACTGCAAAAGCTATCCCCTTTTACTGTTGTCAAATATTGTGTAATCTGATTATTTCAGAAAACAAAAAAAATAGCCCATTTGACTTAAAAAAAAAACCCAACTTCCACTGAAGAGTAAAAATTTTGAACTCTTAAACTTTAGAAATATGAATTAATAATAAAAAAAAAAGAAAAAGAAATATGAATTAATCCGATTTTTTTGTTAAGCTTTAATATGTGAATTCAGTACATTAACATGATATTAAAAAGGAAAACAAACAAACAAATAAAAGGTCTTAGTCCATCCAAACCCAGACATAAAGCATATGTAAGCATATTAGTCTATGTGGCGTATTAAATAAAAATTTTCCAAGCTGGATTAAAACACCCAAATAACATGGTTGGAAATAGAATCGATTTTAACAACGGGCTCTGAGAAAACTGATCGACAGAAGCAGCAGCTGCTAACATTAGAGAATAGCCACAAAAGGTGGCTTTTATCTCATTTGTTAAAAGACAACAAGGACACAGCACTCATAAGTTGTACAGAGTTGTAAAACTGCCTAATTCACTTATTTACTTGGCAGTTGTTTTGATCAATAAAGTAATTGGTCATCCGGGTGATAAAAAATGGATTTGCTTCTGTTTAAAATTTATTTCCTCTCCTCTTTGTAAACTGGGATAAGAGGGAGTGTAAGTGAGTGTGGTCTTCATCATTATTAATTCGTTCATTCGTTCGCTGTACAGCTTTATTCATTATGGGTTGCGGGGAAGCTGGAGCCTAACCCAGCATTGTAGCAGGTTTGCCACCCATTGTCAGATACAGGGTTGTCTGCACAAAGTCCCGTACATATTCTCTGATATTAACATAACAGCTGCATTATGCGTCGTAGTCTTTCCATGTGAGTGTTAGAAACCCTTGTTACACACCTCAATTCAACTCTATAACATCTCCACTCCATACTTTACAAACCAGCAATGTGCAACAAACCCACCCCACCACCACAACCACCTACACCACCCATCCTTATTTGACTTTAACCTATAGTTTCTGTCACTTTAACCGTTTACTAATAAGTAAAGGAGCATCTGACCTAATGTTGCGTATGTTCTGTACATTGGGACTGATCAATTTTGCTTTGAGCTAGTTTTGCACTTTTAAGAATTAATAATGGTACATGACATTATTTATATAGTATTTGATCTCCACAGAAATTCGGCTCACCTAGCTCATGACAAATGTCAATATTTATTCTTCTAACACTCATCAAATCTGCAAATATCCTGAATAAATCAACAAGTGCGTAAAATGTGGAAAATAACATGGAAACTCTTCTGACATTGTTCTTTAATCCATTTCCTCTTGAAAGGCTTCAGATGCATTGTCCTCCCCTAATGAGAGTTTTTTTTTAACCTTTATTAGTTTAGCCCAATAAGATTTCAAGAATATGAAAATGAAGGGGACTTATCTACAGAGAACATTCGGTCTGAAATGAAGCCAAGCGTCACTGATATTAGAGGTTAAAAGCATGCAAAATAGTTGAGAATTGCTGCGTCATCACTAACGTATAGAATTTGAATAGTGTCAGGGGCTGAGGGAATTAATGATTATTTTTAAAGCATCTCTATCATCTTTCCGTCTTCCCCAACTCTGCAAAAATAAACTGAATCCTCCTGAAATCTGAAGATTTTATCTGCTCATGTTGCAATTTAGCCTGCAGTGAAAAATATCTTAAAATCAACAAATCCAAGTATCTCTCTGTTAGTTCCTTTAAACTAGCTTGAACAAAATATGATGTCCTTGTTCTGGGCAAAAATGATTAATAAATTCGAAAAGACAGCGGCTGAGCAGCTTGTGTCTACTTTTATAAACTCTTGTATGAAGGTGTCTGATTTCCAGCATGCTAATATCCGTAGCTTTTTCCCTCTTTTAGTAGGAAACAACTCAATCAACTTTTACTAGTCTGAGTGGAGCGGTTGGGCTCTCAGGGGCAGAAACTTGACTCTGTAGTGATTTATTGTTTAATTGAGCTGACTCGTTAAAGTTGGCTGTAATTGAGGCTGTAAAAAACCTGGCCGTCAGCCAAACTCTGTGTTGTGTAATGCCGCAGGTTCAGCGTGCAAGCTGACATACCTGAGGATATTAGACTTCACGAAACAAAGCTACATGTTTCGTCGCTTCTTTTTTTTTGTCTTTGTGTGGCTGGGACAGAGAAAGGGCAGAGCTGGGTTTTCATCGGAGCACTTTATGTAGAAGCTTAAGTTCTGCTTGTACCAGAAAAGAAAGAGAGATTGTGGATTTTGTGTGTGTGTATGTGTAAGAGAGAGTGTGTGTCTGGCAGTTTGGTATTTCCTGAAGGAGTTTCCTCCTACCGTCAGAGCGGAACCACCCTGGGCCCCTCGGCAGTCCAACCCAAAGACTGACCCGGTACTGCTCCCAGAGAGAAATACAGATTCATGACTGCAGTGTGAGCCACTTTGGATATGAAAGTGTACAAATATAAAGACACATTGATAAAGCTGGTGGCAAACGGAGAAGAAGGTTGTTGTTATGGCCGGAAAGCATGGTCTCTCCAAGCCAAGGCAGCGTGTCTCAATGTCTCGCTTAAGCTGTTTGCAGCTCTCAGTCTGAGAGCATTTCACTTTCTGTGTCAGCCATATTTGCATACTGTGCTATTATTTATACTATGATGTATTTGGCTTAATGGATATCTTATAGTACAGCACCTTACAGTAATTTGTTAACTGCGGATTGCCTGAGAGATAGCGACACACGGAGGATCCTGGGCTGGGATTCCTGCGCTATCAGCAGGCCATGCTTGGGCCTGATGAGAGAAACCTGCCAAATGAGGAGGAAAGACAGAGAGTGCAGAGAGAGAGAGAGAAGCGAATTGTTGACAGAGAAAGGGAGAGAAAGAGGAGTTATGTCAGCTTGTGTCTTTGCCCCCTCGTCCCAGCTGGATTTGATTACTCAGAGTTCTCTACTGAGTCGCTTCACAGGAGATACACAGGAGAAACGAGGAGGATCTGAGCGAGTGTTCAGACCACAGTGCCCCTGGATGAACTTAGACCTGCGGTCCTGCTCTTTACTTTTCTTTCATTTTCATTAATTAGTTTAAATATTCTGCCATGAGCATTGAACTGTGAGTAGATTGAATTGTAAAACCCCCAACATATGACACAGGTAACAGTGTTGATAATAATCATATTCATTTATTCACAATTGTTCGTCAAACAACACAAAAGAATAAAAACCTAAACATAAAACAAACAGTTCAATAAGATCATTTAAAGCAAGTTTAAGTATCATAAAACTGAGCACCACTTAGTCTTTATGCAATAGTAAACAGGTGTATCTTAAGCTTTGTTTTGAACAATTTGCAGACCCTGGCCACTTTTTTGGTAACACATAAGGGCATTTAAATAGTCCAATCCCAATGTTACAAAAGCAAGTATTAAAATCAGGGCATGCTTTAATGATGAGGCAGGTCAAGTAAAATAATACTTGAAATGATTGTTGGTGGTCCAATGATGATCAGTTCTGTTTTAGTTGAGTTAATAAGCAGGAAATGTGCTGAAAGCCAGATGTTCACAGCAACTTCACAGGCTTTTAGTGTTTACCAACTGTCAATTGGAAGTATGGCTGCTGATCATCTGCATGAAAATGAAAATTGATTTTAAACTAATGCAAAATTTGACATAGATGAGAAAAACAGTGAACCCAAAACGAAACCTTTTGGAGCCCCATGTTTCACAGCAAAGGGCTTAGAGACGGCGTTATTCGTCAGAACACAAGAAGATGTCTTTGACAAGTACGACTTGAGAGCCCGACGTGAGAAGCCAAGTTCTGTTGCAGAGACCTTTGAACCTAGCACTGATACTGCTGCTTTTTTCTATTACCTTGTGTGGTATGGGACAGGTCAGTTTTTGAGGGGGTTTCCTTCGCAGGAAGCGCTATTTAACTAACACTGATATGTTTTTAGTAGTTGAACCAGTAACTGCAGACATCTGATTAGACAGAATATTAACTGTACAGTTATAAACAAATCCCAGCAGTCACAACAACAGTGCTTCATGGTGGCATCCCCATCAGGATAGTGTTGCTTTCTGTTGCCCCCTCCCTTTTTCCCTCAATGTAAGCTGTATTAGAAACACATAACCAAAGGCAGCTTTTGTTGTTTTTATTAAGACAGTCAAGACTATAACTGGAATGAACTGTCCCTCATGAGCCATTATTCTTAGTATACAATGGGCCAATATATGCCGACAGCTGGATCGTGTAAATCCAGCTGAATCAAAATAAATAATTGTAACTGGCTTAACTGCTTTTTGAGATAGGGTATTGTTTTTTTTTGTCACCAACTCATGCATACATTACAGCCTTAATTATGTTATGTCATCACCCTTCAGGTGTCTGTTACCTGTATTTTTAGGAAAGGGAAGGAGAGTCAGCAGTGGCTCAAACCCGGGGGATGAGATTTTTAAAGTGTGTCTGAGATGTGTCCCGTAGAACAGTATGTTTATAAATCAGAGTCAGGCAGTGTGTGTCTTGCAGGGCCGGTGTTTCCTGCAGTGTAATCTGAGTCTCTGGTGGAATGTGTGAACCACATCCGACTCCACTCTACTCGAGCCCCCGACTCACTCAATATCCCACTGTAAACAACACGGCTTTGCCAAAGTTTCTGGGACGGGACAGGTAGAGTCACTCTACCCTCCCAAAGAAAAAAACGAAAAGAAACCCAGAATACAGGACATCCTTCCAAATAAGAACCCATTAGGTCCTATGGTGGGTTAAATCCTCTTATTGAAAGTAACTTTAATTCTCTGTGCATTTGTGCAATGAACCTTTACAGCTATGACTATTTTATAGTCTGTGTGGGTGTGTGTTAGTATGTGTGTGATTTAGACTAAGGGGTTAATTGTAGCTTGACCTCCCTAATGTCTTTCTCTGGCTTGTTATCTTGATTGGGTAATTAATTCTGTGGCTGCTCTGTTCAGACACCCCAGTTTTCGCACACTCATGTCTTTTTTTTTTACACACCCTCTTTTTCGCTCCCACTCTGTCGAACCCTCCTGAACTCAAGAACCTCCACATTCCTATAACCCTAAGGCAGCTCTTCTGCATTACTTTTTCTTCCCCTCTTCTTTCCTCCCTCCCTTCCTCTCGGTTCTCACTCTTGCTCAATTTCTTTCTCTTTCTCATCTGTCATTTGGAACTCCCCCCCACCTCTACGGCACTGATTGAGTAAAGAGTCAGATGTCTTACTTAAGTTAAAGTTGTAGCATCAAACTGTAGAAAAACTGCTTGCTAAACATTTTGCCACCGTTTGGATTTTACTTTTGTAGCTCCAGTGAAATGTAGAAATTTTTAGAATATTTTTTTCATGCAATTTGCAGAAAATTTGCTAAATAAAATGTAATTTGTGTAAGTTTCCTTTCACTACAGGTATGTAGTTGTTAAGGGTCAGTGCATCAAAACATGTTTTATTCCCATGCAAAAGAAGAGAAACAAAATGAAATAGAATCTATTTAATGCTCTGAAGAAGAGAAATGGACCAAATAAAATTATGTAAAACACTGGTGACATTATACATAAGAAAATGGGAACTTATTGATGTTCTGACATCAGCCAGAGATTTCATAAGTCATCATTCATTGCATTTTCCTTTTATCAACATAGCAAGCACAGTATTGGGTTGAAGCTTGTAATGTCTAATTACCAAATGCAAGACAACAGGTACAGGATTAAAACTCAAGTTATATTAAATTGTAGCTGTTTTTCAGATATGTGCTGCACAAGGCCAAATAATAGGATGTTATAACTTTAAACCAGGCATATTGACTATTACATTAGAACCATTTCCTTTACAACAAACACAATAAAGCCAAAAACAAAATGCATCATCCATATAGTTTTTGCCTGTGTTAAGTTGTAGATTGACTTTAAGTGGCAGTGGTAAAGAAGACTGTTGCGTGTTTAAGGTGGAAAAAGGGATCCAAGCACAGACACTGGAATGGAAATGAATAAAGTGTTTATTTGGGAATCAACGGATGAATGACTAGAGGAGGATGTGACCGGCTGACAGGCAGACAGAATCTTTGGTTAGAGCAGAGCAAAGAAGAGTCAGTTAGGCAGATAAAGACAAGGCGGTCAAATATCTTGAAATGGTCGAGGGCTGTTACTACTGGGTAAACCAACAATCTGGCGATGACTGGAAGGCTGAGCTGGTCTTATATCCACTTGCTGCTTGATTGCAGAATCAGGTGCAGGTAAAGATCCAGTTGCCAGGGAAACAGGCACACCCACCATTACCACACACCAGAGCAGGAACCACAACAAAGACAACACACCACATCAAAACATCAAAACACTTTTTTTTTGTTGTTGTTTTTTTATTTTGTTTGTTTGTTTTTTGTTTTGTTTTTAATGAGACTCCAAAAATTACATTTTGTGAGTTTTAGCAAATTCTTGATTTTAAATAGTTTTAATTACGTTCTATTATTCTTTGCTCCAGCTTGCATTCTTCCTGGATTTCAGAGCATGCTCAGTTTGCAGGATGGAGCAGCGGCTTCCTCTGAGTGGCAGGCAGCTCGCTGTTTTCCTCCCCATCTTATCACTCTATCACCAGCCAACAGAGATAGGAGAGAGCAAGCAAAGGAGTGACTTTTCACTCTGTATTAAACTCTCTCAGGTTTGGGCACGATGAGAACGGCAGATTATTGGGTCTGATAAGATGAGGAATGTTGCTGAGAGAGGAAACGCTGTTGTGGAGGAGATGTAGCCTATAGAGTGCTGTTCCCCCTGTCTGCCATATATGTCATCCAACACCACTTAATGCCACCGCTGGTCTTTTCCTTTCCCCCTGTCTCCCTCCATGTCATAAAGAAAGGATAGACATAAGAGCAGAGATTGAAATTCGTTGACCTAACGCCAAATGAGCATGTCCATTCAAGCCTCCATCTTCCTCCTTCTTGCCTGCTTTTTCTTCTCTCTCTATTCTTGTTGATTCTCTTCATTTCTACTTAAAAATACTATTTTCAGGACAATGTTGCAATTTGACCACAGTTTTTTCCTTCTTTTTTTTTTCTGGATGCAGCTTTCTAGTATTTGGAAAAGTATTACTGAAGATGAATATGAGAAAACTTTTTAGAAAAATATTATTGTTGAATTCAAGCCAATATCTTGTTTATTTGGCTTGATTGTTTAAGTTAGATTACTATTTTCATTTTAAGAAAGTTGGGACACTGATTGAAATGATGACCCATTCTTGCCTGGTGTAGGATTCCAGCTTCTCAAATATCCTGGTAGGTTTGTATTTTGGGTAATGTTCTCAATTGATGAGGAATGTGGACAGACCAGCACCTTGACTCTTGTCATGCTGTTGTTACACATGCAGTATGTGGTTAACTGTCGTTTTGCATATTACTAAACCTCTGTCCCCCTTTGTTTCTGAGAGACTCTTTCTCTCTAAAGTACTCTTTTTATACATCAATTAACCTAACTAGCTGTGACTTTTTCCCTAAAGTTATTCTTTTTAATGACAACGTACTTTTTCCTGCCTTGTGATCAACTCAACTCTTAATTTTTTTCATCAAACAAAGATGAGCCAGTAATTTTTATTACCCTTTAATGCCTTGTCACAAATTTGCACCAAACCACTTCATATCTAGCAATTATATTTTCATTTATTTATTTGCTTTAGTTCCCCCTCATTTATGTATTTGTTTATATTACTTATTTATTATTATTATTTATTTATTTATTATTAACCTATTTAAAATCAAATTGTGCTTTATTTTCTTCTGTTCCTTTGTAATTTTTTCTCAGATTTTTTACCGATTTTTACTATTATATATATATATATATATATAAATATATGGTATACAGTATGTATGAGGTCTGGATTTGGAGTCATACTCAAAATTAAAGTGGAAAAACACACTACAGGC